>MU011874.1:4325-25146 GCA_011074415.1 Stictonetta naevosa
TAAAGACTACACTGAAGGCAATGGGTGCTGGGACATTCAAAAATTGGGATGCACATTTGGCAAAGGCCACCTGGTTAGTCAGTACCAGGGGGTATGCTTGGAACCAACTGAGCCGGACCTGCCCAATCAAACCTGTTACCTACTGTAGAAGGAGATAACATTCCTGTAGTGCACCTTAAAAAATGTGCTGGGGAAGACAGTTTGGTCTATTCCTGCCTCAGGCAATTCATGGTATTGCTTTTGCTCAGGGACCTGGATGCACTTGGTGGGTAATGCAGAAGAATGGGAAAGTCCGCTGTGTACCTCAAGAGTATTTGATGTTGGGTGCAAATAGCCCGTGGTTTGAATTGTATGATGTTAACTACTATATAATACTGTATGTCATCACTACTATGATTGCTATATGTTGTATTAATGGTATCTCAGTAAGAGTCACCCAGATGATAATGAATGAATTTTGATAGAACTGCACAAGCACAGCAGTGATGGAATCAGAACTGGCTTCAGCATGCAATGATCCAACACCAGACACCATCTCTTCTGCCCTGAAAGATTGTTGTGGCAGATGGATCCCAAAGTCACTGACTAAACAAACTCAATGGGCATTTTATATATATATATAAATATATATATATATACAGGAAAAGTGGTGATTAACTGGAATGTATTGGAAAGTGTGGGACCCGAGCATGAAATAAATAGTATGGAATAAGAGGTGGATATTATCCTGGTTTTGACTAGGATAGAGTTAATTTTCTTCATAGGAGCTGGTAAGGGTCTGTGTTTTGGGTTTAAAATGAGAATAATGCTGATAACACAGTGATATTTTATCTATTGCAGAGCAGTGCTTACACTAAGCCAAGGACTTTTCAGCTTTTCATAAAGCCCTGCTAGCAAGGAGGCTGAGGGTGCACAAGAATCTGGGAAGGGACAGAACAAGGACAACTGACCGAAACTGGCCAAAGGGATATTCCATATGATATGATGTCATGATGAACAATTAATATGGGAAGGCTGTCCAGAGTGGGGGGGACTGCTTCTCAGGGCTGGAATGGGCATCGGTCAGCAAGTGGTGAGCAATTACATTGTCCATCATTTGCTTTGTAAATATTGTGAGAAACAATCTGCAGCCAATAACAAAGGCTCAGGCGAGGATCTCAGTGAAGTAGCATTTTTATTTGCGATTGCAATGGCAGGCATCCTGCAAGCAGGAGTGCACAGCAAAAGTATATCATAACTTTCTATTCCCTATTACCTGATGCTTGATTCCTCCCCCATTTCCTCGTTGGCTGAGTACTACAGGTTCACAAACTACTCTACGATTATTACTATACCATATATGTACAATTTTATTTGACCAACCATTAATTTCTCCTTTTCATTTCTTTTCCTTCTTCTCTCGTGACTAGAGGGCCTGTGATTTTTTTGGTTTTACTGATTTTGCACGGCTCGTCCTGTTTTTTTTTTTTTTTTTTTTTTTTTACCTATCCTCCTTATTTTGAGACAGTGGGACCTTCCCCTTATCTGCTTAACATACTCCCCACTGCTATGCCACTGTCATGCTTGCACAATCACTATTGAATATGTAAGGTTAGTGGAATTTTCCACTGCAAAAACACAACATTCTAATGCAAAAAATGCAACACTGTTTCTCACAATTCACCTCTTTTCTTTTGTTACTCCTATTTTTGTTTTTGCACCTCTTCACATCCCCCACTCTTGAGTTTTTCCAGCATTAGGGTGCAATATTTTTCTTCGGATGTCATGGGACATGACAGATACACAATGTCATTGTTACTAGAAAACTAACAAAGAGTTGCTTGAGCCATTCCCATCCAGGCAACCACGAGGGCAATTTTTCCCAAATGTCTCTAAATCCCCAGGAAGTGTCGTCTTGGACCACCCCATGTAAGATCCTGGTTTTCTCCCAAATATTTTTGAGATCAGTCTCAGTTTGCCTCATTTGGTCTACATACATACAGCAACTGGCATTAATTATAGTGCAAACCCCTCCTTGCAAGGCCAGTAATCCATTAGATTCTGGAATACTGTCTTTGATAGAATTGTCACCTCCTCTTGCAGTACCCAGATCTCATCCAGAGTGTTATTTTCTAATTCTTCAGCTATGGCTGAGATATTCACAGTAGCTTTTTCTAATTCACTCACCCCTAACCAAGGGATAAACCACCTCGCGAAACTGTGAAACACCTTTCCTCTCTCCACTAGAGGATTAATTCAAGTCCTCTTGATTCTGCATAGGTGGGTCTCAAGGAGGCCTGTGCTTTGGCTTTGCATATCCTCAATAATGGTTACGTTCAGAATTATTGCCCCCAGGGTGCAAGCTCCCTTCCATCCTAGGGGCAACGCTTTCCTGGCCCTATTACCATATAGCCAATACCACCCTTTGCCATTCGGGACTGGCCATCCGGTTAACGAATGATTCCCACGCTGTGTTTGGCGTGCATTATATATATTAGCACTCCCATAATTACCTTATTAGGTACAGCATAGATAATTCCCCACCTCACAGGTAACATTTCCACACCCAGGATCAGTATTATTGCCCCCTGAATTTCCATCAGTATGAAGAATGATATACATACTAATATATAACCCAGAATACCCAGGGAACACTCTAATTCTATGTCATCCAACTCTTTTCCCCAATAACACATGGTATTCATTATTTTTCCTAAGGAGAAGTTAAAGTTTAGTTTACAACTATAATTTGCACCCCCTCCGAATTTTTAATTTTAAAGGACTATAGGAACAGTCTCCCAGGTCTCAGGATCAACTGATGTCCTCACCCCGGGTGTAATGAGTGTAATGAGTCCACCATTTCTCAGCTGTTCTTACTGTCGCCTCAGTAGTCAGGAGTACTTGGAACGGTCAGTCCCACTCAGGTTGCAGCTTCAATTCCCTCCATGTTCGTATCAGAAATCAAACTCCTGCTTGGTATGGATGGATAGGGACTTCCAAGGGTATGGTCTAAGCTAACAGTCCATGGGTCCTGAGAGATGACAAAGAGGACGACAGATCAAGTATATAGTTTTTAAGAAAAGCATCTTTTGTCTTGAATTGAGGTAATTAATTCCCTTTGTCCAGGTATGGCAATCCAAATAATATTTCATATGCTTTATGTCCCACATATTTTCTTGGCACCGTATGAATTCAGAGAAGTGCCAAAGGTAAGCACTTCGTTCAGGGGAGACAAGTTTCCAGAACTTAGTCAATTGCTTCTTTACTGTCTGATTCATCTGCTCCACCCTTCCAGAAGAGAAAGAATGTCAAGGGGTGTGAAATTCCCATTTAATTCCTAGAGTCCGCATTAGCCCTTGCAATATTTGTGATGTAAAGTGACTTCCTTGATCAGAGTCAATATTTTCAACGAGTCCAAACCTGGGAATTATCTGTTCTAGAATTACCTTAGCTACCACGCTTGCAGTAACAGATACTGAAGGGAAAACTTCCACCCACCCTGACAAGTGGTTGACCAAGACCACTAAGTATTTAAATCTACCTGCTCTAGGGAGTTCTGTAAAATCGACCTGTACACTTTGGAAGGGTCGAATTCCTGGTTCTTGCCCCTTTTTGGGCTGTCTATGGATAATTTTCCTATTTACCTTTTAACATGCTACACAACTCCTGTATTTTTGTTTAGCCAGAGTATATATATGTTCCTACACATACATAATTCCACAGCACAGCGTCACACATTGCTTGAACTCCCCAATAGCTCCCTTAAGTGAAACAGTTAATATTTGCCTCATTAGTGCTTTATTCATCATTTCTCTCCCATCAGGGAGTATCCATTTTCCTTTGGACTTCGTGGCTCCTAATTCTTTAAAAACCTCTCTCTCTTTTTCACTAAATATCTGCTTTTCCGGTGGGGAGGGTACTTCACATATAAGATAATTTATAGTGATTTCTGACTGCAAGGCCGCCTCCTGGGCTTTTTCATCTGTTACACAGTTCCCTCGAGCCGTGACTGAATTTCTGGGAAGGAACAACCGTATGTATCAGTACAGGCTGGGGGATGACCTGCTGGAGAGGAGCTCTGAGGAGAAGGACCTGGGGGTCCTGGTGGACGACAAGTTGGCCGTGAGCCAGCAGTGTGCCCTGGTGGCCAGGAGGGCCAATGGGATCCTGGCGTGCATTAAAAGGAGCATGGCCAGCAGGTCAAGGGAGGTGATCCTCCCCCTCTACTCTGCCCTGGTCAGGCCTCACCTGGAGTACTGTGTCCAGTTCTGGGCTCCCCGGTACAAAAAAGACAGGGATCTCCTGGGAAGAGTCCAGCGGAGGGCCACAAAGATGATACGGGGCCTGGAGTATCTTCCCTATGAGGAAAGGCTGAGAGATCTGGGTCTGTTCAGCCTTGAGAAGAGAAGACTGAGAGGGGATCTTATTAATGTTTACAAATATCTTAAGTGTGGGAGACAGAGGGATTTGGCCAACCTCTTTTCAGTGGTTTGTGGGGACAGGACAAGGGGCAATGGCCAAAAAATGGATCACAGGAAGTTCCACACCAACACGCGAAAGAACTTCTTCACGGTGAGGGTGATGGAGCACTGGAACAGGCTGCCCAGGGAGGTTGTGGAGTCTCCTTCTCCGGAGATATTTAAGGCCCCTCTGGATGCCTACCTGGGCAACCTGCTCTAGGGAACCTGCTTTGGCAGGGGGGTTGGATCCGATGATCTCTTGAGGTCCCTTCCAACTGCTACAATTCTGTGATTCTGTGATTCTATGATTCTGTGATTCTGTGATTTATTCAATTATGGCTTTGAAAAATGCTCAAAACAGGTTCTATGATGTTTTTTAATTTTATTATTTTAATATAGCTAAATTAAACTCAAAGATGAAACAAATGCTTAGTTTATATTATATTATATTATAATATATTATATTATATTATATTAAACTCCAGTATTTGAATTATGGTAATGTAATATATTTACTACTAGGGCCAGTAAACTCTTGTAGGTATGAGTTTGAGCCCGTGACTGCTTTGGGATTTGAACCCATGGTGAACAAAACAAAAAGTAATTCTCATGTTACACTGGTATACAAGAGCTATACCCACAAAAGTTTGATTGCTGTAGATACTCCAGTGGTTAAAAAAAAAATAATATTTTGCACTTTTGCAGACACACCTTATAAGTTATAGAATCATAGAATCATAGAGTCATAGAATGGTTTGGGTTGAAGGGACCTCAAAGATCATCTAGTTCTAACCCCCCTGCCATCGGCAGGGACACCTCCCACTAGACCAGGTTGCTCAAAGCCCCATCCAACGTGGCCTCGAACATTTCCAGGGAGGGGGCATCCACAGCTTCTCTGGGAAACCTGTTCCAGTGCCTCACCACCCTCAGAGTAAAGAATTTCTTCCTAATGTCTAATCCAACCCTTTTGTAATTAAAGCCATTCCCCCTTGTCCTATCACTACACTTCCTGACAAAGAGTCCCTTCGCAGCTTTCCTGTAGGCCCCCTGGAAGGCTGCTATAAGGTCTCCCTGGAGCCTTCTCTTCTCCAGGCTGAACAACCCCAATTCCCTCAGCCTCTCCTCATAGGAGAGGTGCTCCAACCCCTTGATCATCTTCGTGGCCCTCCTCTGGACTCATTCTAATACATCTATGTCCTTCTTGTGCTGGGGGCCCCAGAGCTGAACACAGTACTCCAGATGGGGTCTCACGAGAGCAGACTAGAGAGGAAGAATCACCTCCCTAGACCTGCTGGCCACACTTCTTTTGATGCAGCCCAGGACGTGGTTAGCTTTCTGGGCTGCAAGTGCACATTGCCAGCTCATGTTGAGCTTTTCATCCACCAATACTCCCAGGTCCTTCTCCTCAAGGCTGCTCTCAACCCAGCCCAGTCTGTATTTGTGCTTAGGATTGCCCCGGCCGAGATGCAGGATCTCACACTTGGCCTTACTGAAGTTCATGAAATTCACATGGGCTCACCTCTCAAGCCTGTCAAGGTCCTTCTGCACGGCACGCCTTCCCTCCAGCGTGTCAGCTGCATGACACAGCTTGGTGTCATCAGCAAACTCGCTGAGGGTGAACTCTCCATGCATGTACTCACTGTCCATGTCACCAACAAAGATGTTAAACAGTGCCAGTCCCAATTCTGACCCCTGAGGAACACCACTCGTTACTGATATCCACACATTCCTGTGTGATGTGATTTAGGTGTTCCTGCTCTGGCAGGGGGATTGGACTAGATGATCTTTCAAGGTCCCTTCCAACCCCTACAATTCTGTGATTCTGTGATTCTGTGATTCCCTTTCTGGTGACCTTTTATATGCACTATTGGAATTCCAGTAGGTAATAATAAATTATCTAGGACTTGCTTTACAAGCTTTTCGTGGACCAATTCCTTCCCCCTTACTACTGATCAACCCACACTCCTCCCAGATGTTACCAAAGGTATGAACCACTCCATATTCATATCTCGAATCGGTATAGATGATTCCCTCTTTTCCTTCAAGAAGCTTGAGCACCTGTTTCAAAGCATATGATCCACATATTTGGGCTGACCAGTTATTGGGCAATCAGCCCATCTCTTTTACTTCTTCACTAAATCCATCAACTATAGCTTATCATAGAATCACAGAATCACAGAATGTTAGGGATTGGAAGGGACCTTGAAGATCATCTAGTCCAATCCCTCTGCCAGAGCAGGAACACCTAAATCACATCACACAGGAATGCGTCCAGGTGGGTTTTGAATGCCTCCAGAGAATGAGACTCCACAACCCCCCATGGCAGCTTGTTCCAGTGTTCTGTCACCTTCACCGTGAAGAAGTTTCTTCTCACATTTAAGTGAAACCTCCTATGTTCCAGCTTGCACCCATTGCCCCTTGTCTCATCATTAGATGTCACTGAGAAGAGCCAAGTTGTTCCTTCACCTTACCTGGGATGGAGGTGAGGCTGATCGGTCTATCGTTACCCGTGTCCTCCTTCTTGCCCTTTTTGAAGAGTGGAGTGACATTTGCTTTCCTCCAGTCCTCAGACTGCTGCCATCTCCCTCAGCACCCGCATGTGCATCCCATCAGGACTCATGGATTTATGGATGTCCAGCTTACTTAATCGGTCCTTAACCCAGACCTCATCCACCAAGGCAAACTCCGACTTTATCCCAACTTCCTCTGGGGCCTCAGGGGTACGAGGCTCCTCAGGACAGCCTCTGGCATTATAGACAGAGACACAGAAGGCATTCAGTAACTCCACCTTCTCTTTATCTTCTGTCACCAGGGCATCCACCTCATTCATCAGTGGGCTTACATTGCCTCTAGTGTTGGTTTTATCTGCAATGTATTTGAAGAATCCCTTTCTGTTGTCCTTGACCACTATTGCAAGGTTTAATTCTAAGGAGGCCTTAGCTTTCCTAGTTGCCTCCCTACATCCTCTGACAACAGTCTTATATTCCTCCCAAGTGGCCAGCCCCTCCTTCCATGATCTGTAGACTCTCCTCTTCCACTTGAGTTTGCCCAGCAGTTCCCTGTTTAACCATGCAGGTCTCCTGGCTCTCTTTCTTGACTTCCTACCTGTTGGGATGCTCTGATCTTGAGCTTGGGAGAAGCAGTCCTTGAACGCTTACCAGCTATCCTGGGCCCCTTTTCCTTCAAGTACCTTGTCCCATGGGATTTCCCCTAGCAATTGCTTGAAAAGGCCAAAGTTGGCCCTACTGAAGTCCAGGGTTGTGATTCTGCTTGGTGTTTTGTTCCTGCCACATGAGATCCTGAACTCCACCATCTCATGGTCGCTGCAACCAAGGCTGCACTCAACCTTCACCTCTTCAACCAGCCCCTCCTTGTTAGTGAGGACAAGATCCAGCAGCGCTCCTCTCCTAGATGGCACATCCACCAATTGCATCAGGAAGTTATCAGCAATGCACTGGAGGAACCTCCTGGACTGCGGATGGCTGGCTGAGTAGGCCTTCCAGCAAATGTCAGGGTAGTTGAAATCCCCCACGATAACCAGGGCATGTAATTGCAAGGCTGCTATCAGCTGCCTCTAGAAGGACTCGTCAACTTCTTTACCCTGATCTGGTGGCCTTTAATACACACCCACAACAGTATCCCCCATGCCAGCCTGTCCCTTAACTCTCATCCACAGACTCTCAACTCGCTCCTCATCCGCCCCTGGACAGTACTCAATACATTGTAGTTGCTCTCTCATGTAAAGAGCAACTCCGCCACCTCGCCTTGCTGGCCTGTCTTTCCTGAGAAGGACATAACCATCCATGACCACATTCCAGTCATGTGAGCTGTCCCAATATGTCTCTGTAATTGCCACCAGATCATAATCTCCTGACTAAGCAATATAAATATAAATATATAGATATATTATACCTCTTTCCCTGAAGTACCCTTGAGGATCCATATCCCCCCTACTCCTGGGTGAATACTCATTGAAAAGTCCTTGGCTTAGTGTAAGCACTGCTCTGCAACAATTAAAACATCAGTGTGTTATCAACATTATTCTCATCCTAAATCCCAAACACAGCACCCTACCAGCTACTAGGAGGTAAAATAACTCTATCCTAGCTGAAACCAGGACAGGGGTAAGGCCCAGGAGGGAAGAGGGGCACAAGAAAGTTGGTTAATATTCAAGGATCACAGTATTGGGTTTGCGTGGTAAGGGTTTGGTAGCAGGGGGCTGCAGGGGTGGCCTCTGTGAGAAGAGTCCAGAAGCTGCCCCATGCTAGATAAGGGCCAGTTTCAGCTGTGTCCAAAAGGGACCAGAGCTGAGCCAATGAGAGACGTTGGTTGTGAAGAAGTTTGACTCCTAGAGTCAGTCAGCCAGTGCCCAGCTCTCTTAGTCAATATTGTCTTAACCTGGTGTGGAGTAGTAACTGAGACGACCCCCAAAGGTTAATTTCCTGTTTTCTTCCCTCAGAATAGCAGTCTCTGCTACAGCTTGCAGACATTCAGGCCATCCTCTGGAAACTGGGTCCAGCAGTTTAAAGAAATAAGCCACTGGCTGCCACTTATCCCCCACACTCCTGGGTGAATACTCACAATGCTGCTCCCCGATCCACAGTAGAGAACAGATAAAAAGGCTTATTTAATGCGGGAAGAGCTAAGACTGGTGGTGTGATTAAGCTCTGCTTCAATTTTTTTTCTAATAACTCCTTTTCCTCTTCTGTCCATTCAAGTATGTTAGACTCCTCCTCTAATAATTTAAGATACAACCCTTTTGTCTTCTGAGCATATGCTTCTATCCATTATCAATGATATCCCATTAACCCCCAAAACTTTCTCAGTTCTTTCTTAGTTTTGGGTAGGGGTAGCTCAACAGTTCCCTGAATCCGCTCTGGATTTATTCTTCATTTTCCCTCAGACACTAGATGGATGCCCTGAATACTTGACTTATCTTTCCACATATTGCAATTTAGTTTTTGATACTCTCAAGCCCTGTTTTCCCAGAAAGTCGAATACCTTGTTAGTGGCTTCCTTCACAACTGTTTTCTCCTGTCCTGACAATAAAAGATCATCTACATATTGTAACAGTAACACCCCTTCCGGCATATGGAATTGTTCCAAAATCTGTCCTAGAACTTGCCCAAATAAATTTGGTGACTCTGTAAACCCCTGAGGTAATACTGCCCATCTGTAATGTTGCTTCCGCCCCATTTCAGGGTCTTCCCACTCGAAGGTGAATAGCTCTCAGGATCTGAGGGCACCCCATTAATAACACCATTATTCCAGTCTAACAACTTACTATTCCAGTGGCCAATTTCATAATCAAATCCCTTCCCAACAAGTTAGTCCATTGCTTGGGTACATACAATAACTGCCCAGTGATCATTTTATCCCCTAGTCTCAGCTTGGTGTCCCCAAAAAGTAGCACTGTTGTCCCAGTTCCTTCTACCCCCATCACCTTCAGGGTTTCATTAGTTAAATTAAGCCCTGATACTTTACGGGCCAGCAATGACCTAACTTCCCCAGTGTATTAGGTTTACGTGGCAAGGTTCTGGTAGCAGGGGGCCTGCAGCAGTGGCCTCTGTGAGAAGAATCCAGCAGCTGCCCCATGTTAGATAAGGGCCAGTTTCATCCGGCTCCAAAGGGGCCCACTTCTGCCTTGAGCCAAGCCATGAGCCACGCAGTTTGTGCCTCTGTGAGAGCATATTTAAGAAAGGGAAAAAAAACCTGCTGTGCCACAGCAGCTGGGAGGGAGAGGGGTGAGAAACAGCCCAGCAGACACCAAGGTCAGTGAAGAAGAAGGGCAAGGAGGTGCTCCGGGCACCGGAGCAGAAGTTCCCCTGTGGCCTGTGGAGAGGACCATGGTGGAGCAGGTTGTCCCCCTGCAGCCCGCAGTGTACCACAGTGGAGCAGATCTCCACACTACAGCCCGAGGAGGAGCCCACAGGAGCAGATTCCAGGCCAGATCTGTAGCCCGTGGGGAGGAGCCCACGCAGGAGCAGGTGATGTGGCAGGAGCTGCTGCCCGTGGGGGACCCATGCTGGAGCAAACTGCTCCTGATGAATGGACCCTGTGGTACAGACCCATACTGGAGCAGTTCCTGAAGAGCTGCTGCCTGTGGGAAGCCTACGCAGAATCAGTTTGGGAAGGACTGTATCCCATGGGAGGGACCCAACATTAGAGCAGGGGAAGAAAGTGACTGAGAAGGAGCATCAGAGACAAAGCGTTATAGACGGACCACAGCCCTCATTCTCCGTTCAGGGGGAGGATGTAGAAGACAGTGGATGAGAGGGGAAGGTGTTTTGAGTTTGCTTTTAGTTACTCACTGTTCTAGTTTGTTAGTGATAGGCAATAAATTATATTAATCTCCCTATGCTGAGTCTGTTTTGCACATGACGGTGACTGGTGATTTATTTCCCTGACCTTATCTCAACCCTTGAGCCCTTTTCCATAGTATTTTCTCCCCCGTTCCTCTGAGGAGGGGGAGTGAGAGAGCAGCTATGGTGGAGTTCAGCTGTGTAGCAGGGTAAAACCACCACAGTCGCCTCCTCCAAGCTCAAGAGCAATGCATCCCAACAAAGAGGAAGTCAGGCATAAATGCCTGCATGGATGTACAAGGAGCTCCCTGATAAATTCAAGGACAAAAAGGAAGCCTATAGAGAGTGGAAGCAAGGTTGGGTAACCTGGGAGGAATGCAGAGACATTGTCTGAGCATCTGAGCATCCAGGGTTGAAATTAGGAAAGCTAAAGCCCAAAAGGAAGCCTGTAAGTACATAGGTGACAAAAGGAAGAGTAGAGTAACTGTGGGCCCACTGCTCAATGAAATGGGGGAGCTGGTTACACAACACAGGGAAAAAGCCAGAGTACTGAATGCTTTCTTTGCCTCGGTCTTTATTAGCAAGAATGGCCTTCAGGAATCTGAGGCTCCAGAGACCAGGGGTAAAGTCTGGAGCAAGGAAGATATACCTTAGGTGGAGGAGGACCAGCTCAGGGAAAATGTAAGCAAACTGGATATTCCTAAGTCCACGGGCCCTAATGGGATGCACCTACAAGCACTGAGGAAGCTCATGCATCATTGTGAGGCCACTCTTGATAATCTTTGGTCAATCATGGCAACTAGAAGTACCTGAAGACTGGAGGAAAGCAAATGTCCCTCCTGTCTTCAAGAAAGGCAAGGAGGAGGACCTGGGGAACTGGCCAGTCAGTCTCACCTTGATCCCTGGGAAGGTGATGGAGCAGGTAATCCTGGAAAACAGGATTTCTAGGCACATGAAGGAGAAGAAAATCATCAGGAGCAGTCGGCATGGATTCACCAAGGGGAAGTCATGCTTGACCTACCTGATAATCTTCTACAATGAAATGACTGGGCGAGTAGATGGCACACAGACACAAATGCACGTGCATACATCTGGACGTGCTCCTGTGCAACTTGCTCTATGTCGCCCTGCTTGAGCAGGTGGGGTTGGACCAGATGACATTCAGAGATCCCTTCCAACCTCAACCATTCTGTGATTCTGTGATTTTGTGAATATTTTTCCTAGGAATTTTCATGTATCAGCTGGTAGAAGATACTTTTCAGTCGTATTTTACTATATGACTTCCTGTGTTAGCATCATTAAATGCTAACAGAGCACCAGGGCAACAAGAGTGAAGTGGGAACCCTCTGCTTCAAGAAGTTTAATTGTCACAAATTGAGATTGCAAAGCAACCTTGGAAGAATCACAGCTACTTTTTTTGTTTATTTTTGAATATAAATTAGGAGTTAATTAAACATGGTGTTCACAAGCCCAGTAACCATTTGCTTTACCAGTTATTTCTGTTGTGCGGGAATCTTTTTGTAATGAATGTAGTCTTGGATCATCCAAGTGTTTTTGTTCTTGGTACTGTCGGCTCTGTGCAGGCTGGGTTCTCATTGGTAGTATGTAACATAGCTTTTCCCATGCTACTGCTATGTTTATGTTCTCTAACCTGGAGATATGAAGAAAAAGTCTTTGACAGTGAAACAGAACTTTAGATGTGGCCACATGTTTCTGTGTGTACTGCTAGTATTTTTTTTCCCTAACTGTGAAGCAGCTAAATTGAAGGGTGAGGGACAGTACTTTGGATTCATGTTTTCCAGATGCCTTTGATTTCTCCATCAGAGATGACAGCTTCTCTCTGGCATGCTGCTTGTCAGTCTGTTGATAGCATTTCCTCTTTGTTCCTTTGTTAACAAACTTGAGTCCTGTGTAAGGAGCAGAATCTTTAAAAAATCGCTCATATAATAGATTTTCATTAGTGTTTTTATTTTTTCCCTAAGATTGTTTCTTCCTCTCCCTTACGTTTTGTATTTGGTGTTTCATTTACTGCTTGATATATTCCTGTACTCAAAGTAGTCTCAAAAGGAACTACCCACAGAGATGAAGTGATATTTGCAAAGTAAATTCAGCAGGGCAGAAATCTAACAGGTCCTAAGAAGTACTGAGGAGCAACAGAGGAAAATCTATAAAGGTGTTTCAGGGCCTGAGGTAACCCAAACAACTGTTTGGATGATGATCCCTTCCTCTCCTTCTGGAAACTACTTAACTGATCAGTGCTATTTTGAGGTATTTAATATATTTTTTAGTCTTTCTCTCTCTCTCTGTCTGGGTGCACATCTCTGTCTCTCACCCTCTGTGTCTGTCTGTTCACGAGTGCATCTCTCTCTTCCTCCATGTCTGTGCACACCTGTCTCTGTTGCTCTCTATTTCTCTGTGTCTATGTGCACCTGCAGCTCTATCAGTGTGTCTCTGTCCCTCTATGCCTGCGTGCATGTGCGTCTCTTGGTCTCTCTTCCCCTGCATCTGTGTGCACGTCTCTCCCTGGCTCGCTTGCTCACTCTGCCTGTCTCTCTCTGCATCTGCATCTGTGTGCATCTGTCTGTATGCACACATCTCTCAGTTTCACTTTCTCTGCATCTGTGTGAGCACATTCTCTCTTCCTCAGTATCTGCACACACGTCTGTCTCTCCCTGCATCTGCACATACATATCTTGGTTTCTGTCTGCCTCTGTGTGCGTACACAAATTGCTCTGTGTGTGTGCATGTTTCTCTGTCTCTGCATCTGTGTATGTGTGCAAGTGTCTGTCTCGCTTCCTCTGAGTCTGTGCGTTCACATACATCTCACTCTAAACGTGTGTGTACATACATCTCTCTTCCTTCTCATCAATGTGCTGGCATGTCTCTTTCTGTGGCAGTAGGCACATGTCCCTCTCTGTATCTGTGTGCATATGTCTCTCTCTCTTTCTGTGTCTCTCTGCACCTGTACACACGCGCCTCTGTTTCCTTTCCTCTGTGCCTGTGCACGTGCACCTGTCTCTCCCCCTCTGCATCTTTGTGTACATCTCTGCTTCTCTCTGCATCTGTGCACGTGCGCACATCTCTCTGTCTCCTCCTCTGCCTCTAGCCATGTGTATGTTTCTGTGTCTGCACATGCATCTCTCTTCCCCCCGTCTCTGCAGGCATGTCTCTGCAAGCACATCTTCCTCCCATTTGAGAACATCTTCCTCTGCATCGGTGTGTGTCTGTCTATCTCTGTGCTTGTGTGCATGCTCATTTGTATCTGTGTGCACGTGTCTGTGTGTGCATGTGAATCTGTGCATGCATATCTCTGTGTGAACACATCTTACTTCCTACATATCTGTGTGCAGGCATGTTTCTCTGCATCTGTGTGCACATCTTTCTCTGTTCTTCCCTGCCTGTATTTGTGCATGTTTCTCTTCCTCTGCATCTCTGTCCACACATTTCTCTCTCTCTCCTCCTTTGCATCGGTGTGCATACATCTCTGTCTGTGTGCATGCATCTGTCTATGTATCTCTGTCTCTTGCTTCCTCTGTGCCAATGCACGTACATTCCTCTGTCTCTCAGCTTCTCTATGGCTCTCTCTGCACCTGTGTGCCTACACTGCCCTGTCCCTCTTCTTCTGTGCTTGACTGCACAAACATTTATTGTTTGCTCTTCACTTGTGTATGCACCTATCTATCCCTGTCTCTCTCTCTCTCTGTCGTGTCTCTGTGTGTTTCTGCATATGCAGCTCTCTCTCCCTCTGTGTATGTGCACACGCCTCTCTGTCTCTCTTCCTCTCTGTCTGAATCTGAGCACCTTTCTCTTTTCCTTGGCATCTGTATGCACACCTCTGCCTCTCTCTGCATTTGTGTACATGCCTGTCTTTTTATGTGCACACATCTCTTCCTCTGCATCTGTGGGCAGGTGTGTCCTGCTGAATCTTTGTGTGCCTGTCTCTGCATTTGTGTGTACACGCCTGTCTCTCTTCTTCTGCCTCTGCACACATGCGTGTGTCTTTGTGCACATCCTCCCCCTCCTCTGTGTGCAGGTGTATCTTCCTGTGTCTGTGTGTGCATCTCTCTCTCTCTCTCTCTCTCTGCCTCTTGGTGCCTGTGTACACACATCTCTCTCTTTTCCTTCATGTGTGTCTCTGTCTTTTTGTTTCCCTCCACATCTGTGTGCACAGGCATTTCCCCAGCCCCCATTTGCATGTATGTGCATGCCTGTCTCCCTGTACACGTGCACATGCATCTCTGTATCTTTCTCTCTTTCTCCATGTCTGCATACCTGTTCATATCTGTCTCTTCCTCTGAACCTGTGCACACATCTGTATCTCTGCATCTCTGCACATGCCTCTCTCCCCTCCCTTTGCACCTGTGTGCCTGCCTCAATGCCTCGCCTGCATTCAAGTGCTCACACGTCTCTGTATCCCTTTATCTGTGTCTGTGTGCATGTCTCTGTGCACACACTCCTGTCTTAGACTCTCTGCACTTGTGAACATTTCGGTTTCATTCTTTCTCTCTCTGTTATTCTCTGTGCCTGTGCACCCATGTGTCTGTCTCTCCCTCAGTGTCTCATCTCTGCCTCTCTTGATGTGCCAATGCTCCTCCATCTGTCTTCCTCTGCATGCATGCACATCTCTGCCCCATTCTGTCTCTCTATTTGTGCATGCCTGTTTCTGTCCCTCTCTCTGTCACTGTGCCTACTTGTGCCTCTTCTCTTTGTGTCTGTGCACACCTGTCTCTTCCTCTACATCTTTGCACACGCACCTCTCTCTGCCCGTCCTCATCTGCATCTGTGCATGCACCTCTTTCTCTTCCTCTGTGTGCTGGTCTCTCTTGCTCTCTCTCTCTGTGACTGTGCACCTCTATTTTGCTGAAACTGTGCATGTGCTTTTGTGTTTTTTTTCCAACACTCTGCATCTGTATGCATGCACCTCTCTCTTTACCTCCCTTTGTACTTGCCTCTGTGCGTGTCTGCGTGCCTCGGTCTCTTCCTCTGCATCCATGTGTGCGTGTATCTGTCTCTGTCTCTCTCAGCATCTGCGGACGTGTGTCTCACTTCCTCTGTAAACACAAGCATGCATGGGTACTGCCTGTCTTCCTCTCTGTGCACACAGCTCCCGGTGGCTCTCTTGCCCATGCTCGTGATTCTATGCCTCTCCACGCCTCCCTGCTGCTCTCTCTTTCTGCCATGCATGCCCTTTCTCGATCTCTTTTGCCAGCCCCCTTCTGCTCCCTCTAACTTGCGCACACCGCCTCTGTATCACCCTCCCGTGACTGCACTGAATGAGAGAGAAAATCTCTCATTCTTGCTCTTTCTCAGCTCCTCCCACACCCTTTCCTCAACCCTCTCTCTCTCTTCCTCGCAAGAGCTCTCACCTCCCTTCTCCCTTTCTCATCCATACTTGCCTTCTCTCTCCTTGTCTCTTGCTCTCCCTCCTCCACTCCTGCTCTCCCCCTCACACATACTTATCTCCCTCTTGCTTTCCCCCCTTTCTTTGCTCCTCTCTCTCCCTCTCCCTCTCCCTCTCCCTCCTAGTGATCTTGGTTTTTCCTTTTCATGTCTTCTTCCTCTCATTCTCTTTTTCTCATGTTTTCTCTTGCTCCCTCTGTCTCCCTTTGTCACGTGGTCTGGAAAAATCAGCCTGTAAAATGAAAAATTTTCAATAAACTTCTGAAAAGATTTTCTATAATTATAACGGTTGCTTAATTTTTGAACTAGATATCAATGTACATTCTAGTTTTAAATAAAAATAATTATTTTTTTTCAGAATATAACATAAAGTGGAGACTTGGTTCACAGGTCCTCTTATTGTAATATTGGTTGGGGAATAGATTCTGTTTCTTCGGTATTGAATAACTACAGATTAAGGCAATAGATTTGAAAGCCTGAAGAACCTTTAACATAGACTCTAACCTCATGTATAAAATGCATTATAGAATGTTGCTCAATAATCTTTATGCAATACCCTTAACTTATATTTGAAACTATAATGATTTATATTTAGTCTTGTTTTTTATATAAACTGATGAACTGTCTTTAAATATTTCCAATAGTACCTCCTACGTGTTTTATAGAATGCTATGTTCCATTGTACCTGCATATTTATTATTTATTTCAGAGGATCATTTGAGGTAAATTAGTATTTAGATCATCTGGGTGTAAAGATCAATTTGGGGTCATCACCACAGTAAATGAGGTTGGAAGTGGGGCAGTGAAGTTTAATGTTTGAAAACTGTGTCTAATAAACATCCTTGTTTACATAAGAGAACTGATGCTTATTTTTAAAAAGCTCATTTTGAGTTGTACTTTTAATGTTCAGAAACATAAAAGGAATGCCTAATTAAAAAGCAGTTGAAAGAATGCAAATTTGGGGTCTCATTTCTGTATGTGTAGACCTGAAAGTGAAACTGAGTACTTCCATGAAGTCCCTACCACCACCTTGACTCCTGAGTTAAAACCTGAGTGATCCACAATATCTTTTGGATACATAACTTTAGAAAGGAGAGAGGGTTTGCTTTTATTGGAAATTCCAGCTCTGGGTGGTGCCTTCATGAGTAAGAGTAAAGAATAGTCCTCTCAAAGCACGGAATCGAGCAGAATTTTTAAGGCTAGTTATAATTTCAGGCAATAGAGTTGTTTTAGGGCACAATCTGACATCTAAGAGTCCTTCAGTTCCAACTAATGCTTAAAATAGTTCATGCTTGTTTTCTTGGTATGTATCTATAAAAGTAATATACGGGAAGAATAGAAGCTACTACGGTAAGTAAACCTACTTCCCCCTTGGGAGTCTACGCCTGATAATGCAGAGTGAACACCCCCAACTCCTATTGACTTCATCTGAAGTAAAAGGCATCTTAAAAGTGTAGCTGGTAGCAATACACTTTTAGACCCTGTCCTCTACTAGAGTCACTGTTCATTGAGTTTCTGAATGAGTTATTGTTTGGGATGTGTTTGAAAGCCAGGGGTAAGTGGTCTGCTTTCTTTTAATAATCTCCTTAATAAACAATGTTCTATAGGAATTTTCACAGTAGATGTAAAAACATTAATTTTCTTTCAGATGCTTCAGGCATGCTCAGTCCAACATCTACCAGTACCGTATGCAGCATTCCCACCTCTGATTTCTAATGATCCATTCCTTTTGCATCCTTCTCACCTCTCTTCGCATCACTCATCTCATCTGACACCTCCAGGGCAATTTGTTCCCTTCCAAGCACAGCAGCCACATTTGGTAAGTAATGCTTCTTATCTCCTCTCCTAAAATAATTGGGTCTTGATCAGCAAATGATGCTCTTTTCCTTCTAATCAATAACATTCTGGTTGAGAGAAAAAATGGATCTGATTTAAAATAATAGGGTTTTGTAATAGTGTTACTTGAGCAAGACTTGTTTTGAAATTCATTTTGATTCTCTTAAGATTTCCTCAGCTGTTGTCCACTCAGTTTCCCTGGAGGCCTGTACTCCTGTCTGACATAAGTTTGCTTCATGTACTGCTCCTGCAAGTGATGTTCTTCCAGGAAATTAAAGAAACTTTGTAGGGAGCCCAGAAAGCACAAGGCATTATTCCTATTGCATGCTTTTATCACGTTATTCACAGTCGATCTAAAGTGACCATTATAACACCAACCAACCCAACCCAAGCCGCCACCACCACCACCCCCGCCCTGAACACTAGTGAGAAAAGTATTACTTCTATGGTCTATCTGGAACCTCTTTTTTTCTCCCCTACTTATGGAAGTTATTGACTCTTGTCACTTAACGAAACTTGACTGAAAAGCTAATGGCTCCATAATAGAGCATATGCAAACATAGGAGAAGATGCTATTTTGGACATGAGGGAAAAATTTACATTTTGTAATTTTTGCTTACTGATCTTCTGCCAGAGGTTACCTACACCCTTCTGCCTGTTTCTTCGGAGCTCTAGCAATATTTCATTAATATATAATTACAAAATAACTTCAGTATTAACAAATACTCCTCAGACTGATCAGTAACAAATGCTGCGTGTCAAACTTCATGTGCTGGCACTACTGCAATAATTTCATTATAGTCACTGGGGGAACAGTTCTGCATAGTCTCTGGCAATCAGGATAAGTCTTTCCCCCAGAAAATGTCAGAGCTTCTTTCTTAATTTAAATTGCTAATTTAACTTAAGGAGCAGACTTCCTTTTTAAACTTTTAGCTTGATTTTTTGCTGTCAAATCTTACTAGAAGAATTATTGCCTTAAAAATGCTGAATATGTAGTTTGTTCAGCAGAATGGGGAAACAATTTTCCTTTTCTTTTGCTTCTACAAGATAACTTTTATATCTGAATGTTTTAAAGCATGTGGAATGGGTGCTGAAAGAGCTGGCGGACGTCATCGCGGAACCTCTCTCAATTATTTTTCAACGATCCTGGGAATTTGGAGAGGTCCCGGTAGACTGGAAGCTGGCAAATGTTGTGCCGATTTTCAAGAAGGGTCAGAAAGAAGACCCTAGCAATTACAGGCCTGTCAGTCTCACGTCAGTGCCTGGTAAAATCATGGAGAAGATGGTTCTCGAACTTATTGAGGCGCACCTGGGGGACAAAGCAGTCATTGGTGCCAGCCAGCATGGGTTTGTGAAGGGTAGGTCCTGCCTAACTAACCTGATTTCCTTTTATGATAAGATCACCCGTATGGTGGACCAAGGGAAACCAGCTGATGTGATTTTTTTGGACTTCAGCAAGGCTTTTGACACGGTTTCCCATAGGATCCTACTGGACAAAATGTCCACCATACAGCTAAATAAAAACATCATCTGATGGGTGAGCAATTGGCTAACGGGCAGGGCCCAAAGGGTTATGGTAAATGGGGCTGCGTCAGGCTGGCGGGCGGTCACCAGTGGGGTCCCTCAAGGCTCCATTTTAGGGCCGGTACTTTTCAATATTTTTATAAACGATCTGGATGTAGGAATAGAAGGTATTTTGAGCAAGTTTGCTGATGACACCAAACTTGGAGGAGTTGTGGACTCGAATGAGGGTGGAAAGGCCTTGCAGAGGGATCTGGATAGGTTGGAGAGCTGGGCGATCACCAACCGCATGAAGTTCAATAAGAGCAAGTGCCGGGTCCTGCACCTGGGACGGGGAAACCCTGGCTGCACGTACAGACTGGGCGATGAGACGCTGGAGAGCAGCCTAGAAGAGAGGGATCTGGGGGTCGTGGTAGACAGCAAGTTGAATATGAGCCAGCAGTGTGCCCTGGCAGCCAGGAGGGCCAACCGTGTCCTGGGGTACATCAAGCACGGCATCGCTAGTAGGTCAAGGGAGGTGATTGTCCGGCTTTACTCTGCGCTGGTGCGGCCTCACCTCGAGTACTGTGTGCAGTTCTGGGCACCACAGTATAAAAAGGACATGAAACTGTTGGAGAGTGTCCAGAGGAGGGCTACGAAGATGGTGAAAGGCCTGGAGGGGAAGACGTACGAAGAACGGCTGAGGTCACTGGGCCTGTTCAGCCTGGAGAAGAGGAGGCTGAGAGGAGACCTCATCACAGTCTACAACTTCCTCGTAAGGGGGTGTCGAGAGGCAGGAGACCTTTTCTCCATTAACACCAGTGACAGGACCCGCGGGAACGGGGTTAAGCTGAGGCAGGGGAAATTTAGGCTTGACATCAGGAGGGGGTTCTTCACAGAGAGGGTGGTTGCACACTGGAACAGGCTCCCCAGGGAAGTGGTCACTGCACCGAGCCTGACTGAATTTAAGAAGAGATTGGACTGTGCACTTAGTCACATGGTCTGAACTTTTGGGTAGACCTGTGCGGTGTCAAGAGTTGGACTTGATGATCCTTAAGGGTCCCTTCCAACTCAGGATATTCTATGATTCTATGATTCTATGAATTCAGTACAAGGAAAAGGTGAATAAGTGAAATGGTAGAGTTTAGTTTTTTGTGAAAAATGATCGCCTCTCACCGAAGCGATCAGCTCCGGGTGGGTACATTCTGCAGCAAAGTGGGGGATCACGATGTACAGGGGCCTTTCCTGAACCGGGGAAGCCTCAGAGGAGCGCAGAGACACGACAGGGGCCAGCAGCTCGTGGGAGAGCGTCTGACGAGGCGTGGGCAGGGCCAGCAGTAACGA
>MU011874.1:25246-39767 GCA_011074415.1 Stictonetta naevosa
CCCCCCCCCCCCCCCCCACCCGCGCTCCTGTATAAGCAGCCTCTAGGGAGCGCCGCAAACAGGGCATGGCACAGCAGTTAGCACAGCAAATAGTGCGGGAGGGCGCACAGGGGGGCACCCCTTTGAGGAGGGCTGTTCCACTGGCCAAGTGGGAGGTGTCGGTACACCTTGACCCCTGTACCCGGATCTGTACAGGCCAAGGGCACAGCTAACAAAGGCAGCAAACAGACGCAGCAGTCTGCACAGAAGGGTGCAAGAGAACACCTTTGTTTCCAATCCTAGTAGCATCTGTAACTTCAGAGATGGTCATGACACTGCAGAGCATATTCCCTGGTACTTGCTGGAATCACTGCATCAGCTATGGAAGAAGTGTTCACACAGACAGACCCTCTGATAGCGGATGCATCTCTTCAGGTCTCAGGCTGCAGGGAGTGCTTGGTGCCCCCCCGGGAGGCCTGGGCTGACAGTCAGCTCTCCTGTAGAAGGTATGTTGTTGTCCACGAGCTGTGTCATCAGGTAAGAGAGTTACAAGAGGAAGTCAGCAGGTTGTAAAGTGTCTAAGAACATGAGCAGGAGATAGACAGGGTGTTCATGGAGACCATACAGCTCCAGGAGTCCCAACCCCATATAGCAGGGAAGTTGTCAGAGGACTCTGTTCCACATCATAACACTATAGAAGAGGGCTGGAAACTGGTCACTTTTCATAGGAGGAGAAAGGCCGTTACTCCTCCTGAAGCCTTGCCACCAAGGAACAGGTTCCGTGCCCTCTAGGCTGAGGATGAGCTGGGCAAGACTTCAGGGGAGGCAACTGGGCCTAGCAGGAACACCTGGAAGAAACAGCAGATGATTGTTGTGGGTGACTCTCTGCTGAAAGGTACAGAGCACCCATCTGCTGCTCTGACCTCTTGTCTAGAGAGGATTGTTGCCTGCCAGGGGCTCGGATAAGAGACGTCATGGAAAGGCTACCAAAGCTTGTCCATGAGTCAGACTATTACCCTCTGCTGCTTTTCTGTGTGGGCGCTAATGACACCAAGGGTACATTAGAAACCATCAAGAAGTACTTTAGAGCTCTGGGCATGGTGGTCAAGGGCCTGGGAGCCCAGGTCATTTTTATCTTCAATACCTCCAGTGAGGGGGAAGGATGGGAGGAGGAGACGGATATTCCAAGTTAATGACTGGCTGCACCACTGGTGTTGGGAACAAGGATTTGGCTTCTACGACCATAGAACCCTGCTGAAGATCAAGAACTGATGGGGAGAGAAGGGATCCACCTCACTAGGAGGGACACATATGTCTTTGCAAACAGGTTGGCCAACCTGGTAAGGAGGGCTTTAAACTAGGACAGATGGGGGAAGGGGAGAATTACCGATACAGGGTAGGTAGCAATAAGTGGCTGAAGTCAGGATGCCTCCAGCGGGTGCATGCAGCCAGGGAAGTGAGTGCAGGACATGACTATGAAGGATCCTTGCATACCCCTCCTGGGAAACCTATAGGTTCGATCACCTCCCTGAAATGCTTGTATAGCAATGTACGTAGCATGGGAAATAAACAGGATGAACTGGAGATCTGTGTGAGGTTGCAAGGCTACGATATCATCGCAATTACAGAAACATGGTGGGAGAGCTCACGTGACTGGAATGCTTTCATGGAGGGCTCTGTGCTTTTTTGGAAAGACAGGCTAGGAAGGTGAGGTGGTGGAGTTGCATTTTATGTGTTGTGGTTTAACCCGGCTGGCAGCTAAACACCAAACAGCCGTTCGCTCACCCTCCCCTCTCCCTCTCTGGGATGGGGGAGAGAAACGGGAAACTGAAGCCTGTGGGTTGAGATAAAGACAGTTTATTAAGATAGAAAATAATAATAATAATAATATGTACAAACAAGTGATGCACAATGCAATTGCTCACCACCCGCTGACCGATGCCCAGCCCAACCCCGAGCAGCCGGCCCCCCACCCCGGCTAGCCACCCCTATATATTGTTTAGCATGACGTCAGATGGTATGGAATACCCCTTTGGCCAGTTTGGGTCAGCTGTCCTGGGTCTGTCCCCTCCCAGCTCTTGCTGCACCCCCAGCCTGCCCGCTGGCAGGACAGAGCGAGAAGCTGAAAAGTCCTTGGCTTAGTGTAAGCATTGCTCTGCAGCAATTAAAACATCAGCATGTTATCAGCACTCTTCTCATCCTAATCCAAAACATAGCGCCCTACCAGCTACTGGGAGGAAAAATAACTCTGTCCTAACTGAAACCAGGACAATGTGAGAGAGCAACCAGAATGCATTGAGCTCTGCCTAGGGGTGGATGAAGAGCAAGTTGAGAGCTTATGGGTAAGGATTAAAGGGCAGGCTACCATGGCTGATACTGTTGTGGGAGCTTTCTACAGGCTGCCTGATCAGGAAGAGGAGGTAGATGAAGCCTTCTACAAACAGCTGGAAGTAGCCTCACAGTCACAGGCCTTGGTTCTCATGGGGGACTTCAACCACCCTGATATCTGCTGGAAAGACCATACAGCTAGGCACAAACAGTCCAGGAGGTTCCTGCAGAGCATTGTTGATAACTTTTTGATGCAGGTAGTCAAGGAGACAACGAGGAGAGGTGTGCTGCTGCTGGACCTTGTACTTACAAACAGAGAAGGGCTGGTTGGAGATTTGAAGGTTGGGGGCAGCCTTAGCTGCAGTGACCATGAGATGGTGGAGTTCAGGATCTTGCAAGGAGGAAGCAGGGCAAGAAGTAGGATCTCAACCCTGGACTTCAGGAAAGCAAACTTTGGCCTCTTCAGGGACCTACTTGGAGGAATCCCATGGGTCAGGGCCCTAGAAGGAAAGGAGGTCCAAGAGAGCTACTCAGTATTCAAGCATCAGTTCCTCCAAGCTCAAGATCTATGTATTCCTATGAGCAAAAAGGCAAGCAAAGGGGGCAGGAGACCTGCTTGGATGAGCAAGGAGCTCCTGGAAGGACTCAAATCAAAGAAGGAAGTATACGGAATGTGGAAAAGGGGACAGGCCACTTGGAAAGAATATAGGGACATTGTCAAAGGCTGTAGGGATGTGACAAGGAAGGCCAAGGCCCATTTGGAATTAAATCTGGCAAGGAATGTCAAGGACAAGAAGGGTTTTTTTCCAATATAGCAATAGCAGAAGGAAGACTAAAGAATGTGAGCCTGCTGCTTAGTGAGGTGGGTGCCCTGTTGACAAAGGATACAGAGAAGGCAGAATTACTGAATGCCTTCTTTGCCTCAGTCTTCACTGCTAAGACCAGCCCTCAGGAATCTCTGACACTAGCAACAAGGGAGGAACGGCAAAAAGGGGTTTGGGGTGTGTGTGTGTCAGCACACAACAGTCACTTTCTGCCGCACCTTTTTCACACCTTTCCTCTGCTCCAGTGTGGGTTTTTCCATGGGCTGCAGTCCTACCAGGAAAATCTGCCCTGGCATGGTTTCTCCGCAGGCAGCAGTTCCTTCAGGAAATATTGATCTGTTCCAATATGAGTCCTCCATGGGCTGTAGGGAATATTTGCCCTGGTTCCATGGAGCACCTCTTCCCCTTCCTTGTCTAACCTTGGTGTTACCTCTGCTGATTCTCACTCTTTTTTGTTCTCTCCTACTCTCCATCCAGATTTTTTTTCCCTTTTCTTAAATTGGTTTTCACAGAGGCTTCACTGATTGGCTCAGCTTAGGTGAATTACCAAGCCAGCTAGAACTGGCTGTGTCTGGCACAGGGCAGCTCCTGACCTCTTCCCACAATGACTATCCCTGCAGCCACCACCAAAACCTTGCCACATATATCCAATAAAACTCCACTAAAATTTCCACAACTCCTCATAGCATATATATATATATATATATATATTTTTTAGCCACTTCAAAGGATAGAAAATGAAGTAGAACTTTTTGGAGAACATCTTCCTATAAGAAGCTTTACCTACCCTCCATCAACTCATCCACCAATATTGACTTCCTCAGCTCCTTTCCAATTCTTATCCCATGATCCTTTACACCAAGAAGTTTCATTTGAAGTGGTAAGTATTGCTTTTTTGTACTACATTTTCAGGCATGCTGATTTCAAGTTATTGATCTTTGCTCTAAGCTATAGCCATTTTATTAAGAAATGTTATTTTTGTAATTAAGTACTGACTGCAGCTGTGGAAAGTCAGGGTGGTTGATTTTTAAGTTAGACTTACTTTACATATCCTGAAGCCTCAAACTTGGAAGAATGAAAACATGCTAACAAAATCTAAAAGAAAACAAAATGTAGTACTGGAGTACTACAATGATGAACTGTCCACTGAAGGAGAAGATCAGGTTCAAGACCATCTACGGAATGTGAAGGTGCACAAGTCCATGGGACCTGATGTGATGTTGTGGTGGTTTTACCCAGCTGGGCAGCGGAGCTCCACCAGAACCGCTCTCTCACTCCCCTTCCTCAAAGGGAAAGGGAGAGAAAATATGATGAGAAGAGCTCAAGGGTTGAGATAAGGACAGGGAGATCACTCAACAATTATCATCACAGGCTAAACAGACTCAGTGTATGGAGATTAAATAAATTTATTACCTATTACTAACAAGCTAGAGAAGTGAGAAACAGAGGAAAGAAACCAAAAACACCTCCCCGCATCCACCCTCTTCCACCTCCTCCCCCCGAGTGGCACAAGGCAACGGGAAATGGGGGTTGCGGTCAGTCCGTAACACTTCGTCTCCACAGCTCCTTCATGGTCACTCTCTTCCCCTGCTTCCATGTGGGGTCCCTCCCCCAGGATGCAGTCCTTCCCAAACTGATCCGGCATGGGCTTCCCACAGGCAGCAGCTCTTCAAGAACTGCTCCAGTAATGGCTCTGTACCATGGGGTCCATCTGTCAGAAGCACACTGCTCCAACATGGGTCCCCCGCGGGCAGCAGCTCCTGCCAGGTCACCTGCTCCTGCGTGGTCTCCTCTCCACGTGCTACAAGTCCGGCCTGGAGCCCGATCCAGCAGGGGTTCTCCACAGGATGGAGCTTCCTTCAGGGCAGATCCACCTGCTCCACTGTGGGCTCCTCCACAGGCTGCAGTGTGGAAATCTGCTCCGCTGTGGTACACCATGGGCTGCAGGGGGACGGCCTGCTTCACCATGGTCCTCTCCACAGGCCACAGGAGAACTTCTGCTCCGGCACCTGGAGCACCTCCTCCCCCTCCTTCTTCACTGACCTTGGTGTCTGCTGGGCTGTTTCTCACTCCTCTCTCCCCCACCTGCTGTGGAGGAGCAGTTTTTTCCCCTTTCTTAAGGATGCTCTCACAGAGGTGCAAACAACATCACTTATTGGCTCAGCTCTGGCCAGCGATGTGTCCCTTTTAGATCTGGATGGAAGTGTCTCTTCTCTAACATGGGACAGCTTCTGGATTCTTCTCAGAGAGGCCACCCCTGCAGCCCCCTTGCTACCTTGCTACGTAAACACAGTGGAGCAATCCCAACCACAAATACAGACTGGGCAGAGAATGGGTTGAGAGCAGCCTTGAGGAGAAGGACCTGGGAGTATTGGTGGATGAAAAGCTCAACATGAGCTGGCAATGTGCACTTGCAGCCCAGAAAGCTAACCACGTCCTGGGCTGCATCAAAAGAAGTGTGGCCAGCAGGTCTAGGGAGGTGATTCTTCCTCTCTAGTCTGCTCTCGTGAGACCCCATCTGGAGTACTGTGTTCAGCTCTGGGGCCCCCAGCACAAGAAGGACATAGATGTATTAGAATGAGTCCAGAGGAGGGCCACGAAGATGATCAAGGGGTTGGAGCACCTCTCCTATGAGGAGAGGCTGAGGGAATTGGGGTTGTTCAGCCTGGAGAAGAGAAGGCTCCAGGGAGACCTTATAGCAGCCTTCCAGGGGGCCTACAGGAAAGCTGTGAAGGGACTCTTTGTCAGGAAGTGTAGTGATAGGACAAGGGGGAATGGCTTTAATTACAAAAGGGTTGGATTAGACATTAGGAAGAAATTCTTTACTCTGAGGGTGGTGAGGCACTGGAACAGGTTTCCCAGAGAAGCTGTGGATGCCCCCTCCCTGGAAGTGTTCGAGACCACGTTGGATGGGGCTTTGAGCAACCTGGTCTAGTGGGAGGTGTCCCTGCCGATGGCAGGGGGGTTAGAACTAGATGATTTTTGAGGCTCCTTCAACCTAAATCATTCTATGATTCTATGAATCTTTGATCAATCCTTTTTCGTAAAAGTAAATGTGTCAAGGCCTCTGAATATCATTTCAGTAGTGGTGAATGAATTTTGGTTCTAAAAGTAAGATATCTTTTTTTTTTACTATTAAATATATATTAAAAATACATTTTATATTTGTGTTACAATTCTTCACATGCCTCCATTTTAGCAGGCTGAGATCTTATATAAGTAAATTGAAGAGCTTTGCATGAAAATTATATCATAGGAAAGTGGTGTCTTTTTCTCTTATGGAAAGCATGTTTTGAAACTTGAATGTCTATTTAGACGCTATTTAGATACACAACTTGTATTCTTTAAAATATTGAAAGGCTACAACCCCTTCTCCTGAAAGTAACTGAGCACAGCTCTGAATATGATTTATTTATTTATTCATTTCATACCTTGCTCTTTATTTAACATGAAGGTTTTGCTGTGGAGCATTTTGGCAGCACCCCTGTTGTGGTTTAACAATGATGAGTAGCTGAGAACCACCTTGCTGCTCTCTTACTCACCCTCCTCATAAGGATAGGGGGAAAAATATGATAAAAAGTGCTCAAGAGTTGAGATAAGGACAGGGAGATCACTACGTCACTCACCAATTGCCATCACAGGGAAAACAGACTCAACATAGGGGAGATTAATGTAACTTATTGTCGATTATCAAGAAACTGGAGCAGTGAGAATTAAAAGCAAACTAAAAATACCTTCCCCACCATCCACCCTCTTCTACCTCCTCCCCCTGACCGACACAGGGAAATGGGGGTTACGGTTACTCCATAACGCTTTGTTTCTGCCGCTCCTTCATCTTCACTCTCTTCCCCAGCTCCAGAGTGGGGCACCATGGGCTGCAGGGAGACAGCCTGCTCCATCATGGTCTTCTCCATGGGCTGCATGGGAACTTCTGCTTTCTCCCCCTTCTTCAGTGGCCTTGGTGTCTGCAGAATTATTTCTCTCAACATTTTCTCACTCTTCTCTCCCAGCTGCTGTTGTGCAGCAGTTTTTTTCTCTTTCTTAAATATGCTGTCATGGAGGCGAAAACAGCATTGGCCAGTGGTGGGTCCCTTTTGGATCTGGCTGAAACTGGCTCTTCTGGACTGTTCTCACAGAGGCCACCCCTGTAGCTACCAAGACCTTGCTAGATAAACCCAATCGTTGCTAGGTAAACTCAATACCGCCCCCAATGGATTTTTGGCTTATACCAACAACAACAATCTTGTATATATGTTGTTTAAAAAAACTCATTCCTGCACAACCAGTTACACAAGCCTGTACATAACACCAGGTCGAAAGTCCTGGGCTCTTGATTTGCAACATGGACACCAATTCAAGTCCTGTCTGTCCAAACCAGGCTACATATAAGCTAAGCCTTATAAAATGCTTATTAGTTAGCTTGCAAGTTTTTCTGATGAGCATTGTTACGTTTTTTTCCTGCAGGATGGCATAATTGTATATTACTGATGAGATTTTCTGGTCAAAACAATTTTTCAGAGAGGCTGATGTGTTTTGGCTTGGATTTGTCTGGATTTTTTTTTTGGATAATACCTTATTTAAAATTCATTTCAACATTCACATTTAATTTAATTTCATTATTAAATAAGACAATAAAATATTGAAGTTTTTCTCCCTTTTTACAGCCTTACACACCTTTTATGCCTCGAAGACTCACAGGACGCAGTAGATACCAATCACAGCAAACAATACCACCACATCCATACCATTCCAGCCTATTACCATATGTGCTGTAAGTCCAAAGTACATTATACTTGTAGACTACTAAATAACTCTGTAAGCTAGCTGATCCCCTCAATGTGTTTTTTTTGTTTTGTTTTGTTTTTTTTAGTGTTTGAGCTCTTTCACAGAGTATAGACTGTTTAGCCAAACCCAAGGAGGAAGAAAACTTGTAGTTATATTTGAATTTTTCAATCTATTTGAACAGCATACACACCTGAGCAAGTTAAAAACAAGTACAAGTGAAGAGTTTAAAGATAGTATAGTCTTGGGTTCTGATATGTTTCTTCTTTCTGTTGAAATCTCCTTAAAGATGTTCAATGTAGAATGGTTACACTTGATTCTTGGCTGATCGCTATGGGTTATGCCCATAGTTACACCCTAAAACCTACTTATGTAGGATAAATATATAACAGTGCTTACAAAGAAAAACAAGAAACAAAAAACAAGCAAACAAAAAACACGAAGCAAATAAATTTACTCTTAAATAATTGCTGAAACTTAATGAGGGGAAACTTCTGGGTGTGGGTATTTTGTTTTGTTTTGTTTTGTTTTTCTTCTGAGTGACTAATCTGTTACAGCTTTTCAACTTCTGCACCTGATTAATGATTTCCGGAAAAGAAGGGATGGGAGAAGTAACATTAAGGGATTGTCAGTAACCTTTTAAAGTAGATCCCATCTCCTGTAGTTTGGATGTGTGACACAGGATTTATTGTTCTTTGTAGGTTTGGTTTTTGAAATGAATACAACATGCTTGGAAAACGAGGATTTATTCTAAAGGTGGCATTGACAGGGAGATAATCCAACTTTTCATTTGTTGTTTTGCAACAACATCTATAGTGTCTGACTCCACAGTTTGACTTGCATCAAAATAGCACCAGGATCTATGATTCAGTGAAGGTGTTAAACTTTGCATTGTGCATTTTGACAAAGCCTGCTCTGATGTTATAGATACTTGCCTGTCTATTCAAGGACAGTGTATCACAATCATTCCTGATTAATTAGATTACATTTATAGTGCTGTGGATATTTTATTTCTATGGATGCTCATTAAACTTTGACCCATATTACTATCTTGGGATGAAGATGCTTTTATTAACAAAGAAAACAAAACAAAACAAAACAAAACAGAAAAATTGCTCTTGTGATAAATGATTGAGTCCCAAATAGGATTCTAATTTAAGTTTGTAATTTATTAAGCGAATAGAGGCAAGCAAACAGCACTGGGTGCACCAGGAGTCTCTGCTCCACCAAGACGCACACCTTTTACATCAGGTGGCTGTTTTTTATGCTCCTAGACTAATACATATTCATCACTACTCCTAGAAAAGGCAGGGTTCTTATAATTAGTTCCCGGAATCCCAACCCTCTCCTGGACGCATGCATATCAGTCTCTGGTGGTCCCTCTGGGGGTCGCTCGTGATGAAGGCTCATAGTCTTCCTCCCAGGCTTTGTCCTTCGGTTGTCCTTCAACTCCCCCTTTCTCCTTATTTGGTGATCTCTTTGCCGGATATCAGAGGCTTGGGCAGCGTCCCATGCAAAAGTCAGCAGTTTCCTAAAAAAAACCTCCTTGGTCCTCTTATCTCCCAGACTCGAGTCTCAATGTTCGTCCTTCAAACCCTCTATTTACACAAATTGCTGGGCCCTTCCTTTGCATGATACAAGAACTATGTACACTAATCACTCTGTTATTCTTAGATAGAAGGTTATATTTCATCATGCGGCCCTAGCATTGTTCCATACTGACACGAATCAAATTAACACATTTCACACTCTCTTTTGCCTTTATATCTGAAGAGGTTATTCTATGAACAAATCCATGTATTTGTGAATTGTATACTTGGTTCTACTGCCAATGTGGAAGTTGGCCCAGCAGTATAATGTAATTATCTTCATTATGTGTAATAGAGTGCTTGAATACTTTTGTATCAGGGAGCTAGGTGAAATTGGGTTATTTATCTTTTTTATATTCTATCTATTTAAATGAGTCAAATAAAAAACAAGAAACTCTGTTCAATATTAATATTAACTCTGTGATGCAGGCTTTCAAGAGATTAGTTTCTGTAATAACACTGAGCCTTATTGGAAGTATGAGTTGTCATTGCAATAAACATGCAATTTAAAAATATAATACAAGTATCAAAAAGTGGAATAATTAGCTCTCTTTTTACTCCTTTACTTTGAATTTTAATTCTTAATCACAAGTTTAACATTGTTACTGATTCTTAGAATTTGATGACTTAAGAAGGATCAATAACATAATTCTACCTCTGCCATATGTGTGCATGCTTTCCTTCAGCAAGTTGAGTCTTACTGTTTGTTCTTCTGGCAGATCAGTGCTTCCAGTGCCACCTGCAGTTGGACCAGCTTTCAGTTTTGAGTTGGATGTGGAAGATGGAGAAGTGGAAAACTACGAGGTTGGTGTGTGAAGCAAAAATTCACGAGAAACAGAGATTAACTCAGTACATGAAGTTAAATGGCCTTTTGCTTTTCAAAGACTAACCCAGGATTAAATAAATGTAATATTTATGGAGACAGAATCTAGAAACATAGAATCATAGAATATCCTGAGTTGGAAGGGGCCCACAAGAATCATTGAATCCAATTCCTGGCTCCACACAGAACTACCTAAAAATTAAACTGTATGTCTGAGAGCATAGTCCAAACACTTCTTGAACTCCATCAGTCTTGCTGCTGTGACAACTTCCCTGGGGAGCCTGTTCCAGTGCCCAAAACATTCTTTTCATACTAGTTTCTAACACTAGATGTTAGAAATATTATGACTTTGCCTTTCCACAGAATCTATTCTTTCAGATTAGCAAAGGTAAAACTCCTCAACTTTCCATTCTATATGCAACTTCTTTTTGCATTTTACTTGATTTTTAAATATCGAGCATAAATATCCTATTCTTTTGAATACATTATACCATACTTTTTATGTGCCTTGCTAACTTTACAAATTAGCGTTAACATTACAGTATGAATTCAGCTAAATGTGATGTTGACAAGAATCTCTTTATACACATTTTCTTTTGACAATAAGGAGAGTACAGCAAGTGACATATTTTGAAATAAAATATCAGTGGTGTCAGAAAATTGAGGGCTGATCCCAACTCTTTTTTTCTTGCTGCTTCTCAGGCTGTTGGATTCCCATCATATTCTGTTCAGAAAGCCTCAGCTGCCACCTATCCCTCCTCATATATCTCTTTTGCCTTGCTTCTTCTCAAAGTTGTGTATTAATGCAGTTGCATAGCATTTACAATATAATGACAAGCTCTCCTACAATGATTCTTGTGCTAGTTAAAAGAAGCATTATCTGGTAGCTGAGATGTTGGGTTCCAGGTTTTGGGCTATTTGAGTTCTGTCTGTGATCTGTACTCTTTGCACCTTTCATCAAATATCTTAACTTACGTGTTTCAGTTCTCTATCAAATTGATAGTGATGCTTTTCTGGAGCCCCTCATGAGGGAGCAGAAATTATTTACATGAAGAGCACTTAGGTACAGTTTTCTACCTGTACAAATTAGTACAAAATTTAATCAGAAAGCGTCTCCTTTTCCATTTGATGTCATGCCCTTGTTTCCAAAGGTTCGACATAAATTCTTCATGTCTCAGTTCAGCTAGCCCGAGAAGTGGAATGGGAGTCAAAAGTTTTCCCTTTAAACTCTTGGCTTCACACATAGATCTAGGCTCATTGCATATTCCTAGAAAGCAAGTTTGGTGACATTTTCTTCTGGTTACTCACACTACTGGAGTTGGGGTGGTGGTGGGGTTCCCTTACAAAGCAAAACATGTATCAAGCTGTGAATGCAGCTGCAGTTGTATAATGGATGTTTGAAAATCCCAAAGATACTATCGTATGCAGTTCAGAATGATTTATCAGTGAACAAACCTTAAAAGACATATTTCCATAGTGCTTGCAGTTGCAGAGAGAGAGAAGACTAAATATCTCCTGATGGAGAGTTGGATTGTGCTACCTGGTGGGATAGTGACAAGGCAGAAGAAATCAGTCCTGGTAGAGCTGGAGCTTGTTTGAGCAATGAATGTTAAAAAGCCAATTTCCTTGGGTTTTAGGCACTGCTGAATTTGGCAGAACGTCTAGGAGAAGCCAAACCTCGAGGACTGACAAAGGCAGACATAGAACAGCTTCCATCTTACAGGTTCAATCCGAACAACCACCAATCGGAACAGACGTTGTAAGTACACCTATCTCAAATTTACATACTTTACATGACTGTGTTTCCATTCCTTTAGGCTGCAGCCTCAACTGGATAAATACTGTAACACAAGCACTCCAAAAACACACAAATAAAAATGATAAATTATCTTAAACCATTTTTCAAATCAGATATTGTTTTTCTTGGCTCTAAAATTCTGTACAGTCTCACTTAAATTAGATGTTCACTTTTAGTTAATCAGTATTTTTTAACAGTCTTCCAAATTTTTATTTGCCATACTAGGTATTAAAAGGGCATCATCATCTTGGAATTCAACCTATATTGAAATATTTTCCAAGTGCTAAAATTTCAAGTTCTCCTGGAAGAGCTTTTGAGAGTATTTGAGGTTAACAGCTATATTCTCTTATTTTTAGGATTAATTCTATTTAAAAGATCTTCATAAAGAGAAATGAGCTATAGGTGAGAGGCAGTGAAAGTGATATAGAGAGCTGTCAAATGTTTGAAATGAAACAAGATAACATCTGTTAAAGTTATCTGTTAAGTTAGCTGTTAAACAGTAAAATAATCTAAGTTATCTGTTAAACAAGTTAACAGATAACTTAAGTTGATAATGTCCCTGAGGAAGAAATGTATTAATAAAACATGTACAACTGAATATAGATGTAATTTAAGGGAAACATTTTTCATACTAAAAATGTGAGGGAGATTTGGGGATGCTCAGCCTGAAGAAGAGAAGGCTCCAAGGTGACCTTATTGCATCTTTTCAGTACTTAAAGGGGGCTTATAAAAAGATGGAGAACAACTTTTTGCTCAGTCAGACAATGAAAGGAAAAGGGGGGATGGTTTTCAACTAAAAGACGGGAGATTTAGATTAGATGTTAGGAAGAAATTCTTCACTCAGAGGGTGGTGAGGCACAGATTACCCAGAGAAGCTGTGGATGCCCAATCCCTGAAGGTGTTCAAGACCAGGTTGGATGAGGCCTTGGGGCAACCTAATCTAGTGGGTGGCATCCCTGCCCATTGCAGGGGGAGGTTGGAACTGGATTATCTTTCAAGTCCTTTCTAACCCAAGCCTTTCTATGATTCTATGATTCGATCAACCTCGTAGCCTTCTATGATGGCATCACCAGCTGGGTAGACGGGGGGAGAGCAGTGGATGTCATCTACCTTGACTTTAGCAAGCCTTTTGATACTGTCTCCCACAACATCCTGCTAGCAAAGCTGAGAAAGTGTGGGATAGACGAGTGGACAGTAAGGTGGGTTGAGAACTGGCTGACTGGCCAAGCTCAGAGGGTGGTGATCGGCGGCGCAGAGTCCGGCTGGAGATCTGTGACTAGCGGTGTTCCCCAGGGGTTCATGCTGGGTCAAAGAGGAACGGGGAGAAAATACGATGAAAAGGGCTCAAGGGTTGACATAAGGACAGGGAGATCGCGCAGTAATTATAGTGACGGGCAAAACAGACTCAGCATAGCGAGATAGTAAGATTTATTGCTAATTGCTAGCAAGCTAGAAAAGTGAGAAAAAAAGGAAAGAAACCAAAAGCACCTTCCCCCCCATCCACCCTCTTTCACCTCCTCCCCCCAAGCGGCACAGGGGAACAGGAGAATGGGGGTTATGGTCAGTCTATAGCGCTTCTTCTCTGCCGCTCTTTCTCGATCACTCTTGTCCCCTGTGCTGTGGGGTCCCTCCCACGGGATGCAGTCCTTGCTGAACTGATCGGGCGTGGGCTGCCCACAGGCAGCAACTCTTCAAGAACTGCTCAAGATATGGGTCCGTACCACGGGGTCCATCCATCAGGAGCACACTCCTCCAACTTGGGTCCCCCACGGGCAGCAGCTCCTTCCAGGTCACCTGTTCCTGCGTGGTTTCCTCTCCACGTGCTACAGATCCGTCCCGGAATCTGCTCCGGCAGGGGTCTTCCACAGGCCGCAGCCTCCGTCAGTGCAGGTCCACCTGCTCCACTGTGGTCTCCTCCACAGTCTGCAGCGTGGAACCCTGCTACACTGTGGTACTCCATGGGCTGAAGGAGGACAGCCTGATTCACCACGGTCCTCACCACAGGCCACTGGGAACTTCTGTTCAGCGCCTGGAGCACCTCTCCCCCTCCTTCTTCTCTGACCTTGGCGCCTGCAAGGCTGTTCCTCACTCCTCTCACTCTCCCAGCTGCTGTGTGGCACAGCATCTTTTTTCCCGTCTGAAATATGCTCTCACAGAGGCGCAAACAACATCACTTATTGGCTCAGCTCTGGTCAGCAGTAGGGCCCTTACCTAACATGGGGAAGCTTCTAGCTTCTTCTCACAGAAGCCACCCCTATGGCCCCCTGCTACCAAAACCTTGCCACGTAAACCCACTACACCTTTTCAGGCCTCACCTGGAGTACTGGAGTACTCAACTGCTGGAGAAGAGCTTCACCTCTTTTCTTTTGTTACTCCTATTTTTGTTTTTGCACCTCTT
>MU011874.1:49767-61674 GCA_011074415.1 Stictonetta naevosa
GTCCCAATTCTGACCCCTGAGGAACACCACTCGTTACTGATATCCACTTGGACCTTGAACAATTGACCGCAACTCTTTGAGTGCAACCATCTAGACAATTCCTTATCCACTAAGTCGTCTATCTATCAAATCCATGTCTCTCCAATTTAGAGACAAGGATATCATGGGGGGACAGTATCAAATTCTTTGCACAAGTCCAGGTAGATGATGTCTGTTGCTCTTCCCCTACTCACCAATGCTGTAACCCCATCAGAGAAGGCCATCAGATTTGTCAGGCACGATCTGCCCTTAGTGAAGCCATGTTGGCTGTCACCATTCACCTCCTTATTTTCCATGTGCCTTAGCGTAGTTTCCAGGAGGATCTGCTCCATAATCTTGCCAGGCACAGAGGTGAGACTGACTGGCCTGTACTTTTCCAGGTCTTCCTTTTTTTCCCTTTTTAAAATGTTTTTTTTTTTCCCCTTTTCCAGTCAGTGGAAACTTCACCGGACTACCATAACTTCTCAAATATGGTCAATAGTGGCTTAGCAAAGTTGCCTATAGAATGTAAATTATTGTTATAAAATGGGAAAGTTTAAAGATATTTGCTTTATTTTTTTTAGGTGCGTAGTGTGTATGTGTGACTTTGAGTCGAGGCAGCTGCTTAGAGTCTTACCCTGTAACCACGAGTTTCATGCCAAGTGTGTTGATAAATGGCTTAAGGTAAATAAAATAAAATCTGTGTTGGATGCAATTTATAATGTCCTAGTTTGTAGTTTCTGTTTTTCTTTAATTTTCTGCTGCATTTCACCTCTTGTTTCACATTTTTAATATTTAGTATTAAATATTAATGTTACATAATGTTACTCCAAAGTAACAAAAAAGTGCAGAAGCTGAATTTATCTTCTTTTTGCTGTCTCCTTACACTATAGAAATATTTAGTGATTAACAAAAGATATTTATTTCTAATAATATTTGGAATAGGGTCATTTTTAAAGGAATTTGAGAATGATCTTCAGTGGTAGAAAGCACTCCTATCAGAATCCGTCCCATCACTATCAATTTCAGTTCTTGGGGCAAGTAAAAAAATAACTGCTTTAATACGTATCATGAATGATTGAGAGTACTTACAGTAGAAATATACGCATTTCAGAAAAAAAAAGTAAATCCTAACTATAATTTAGGGTGCACATCTTAGTTTTGATGGCTTTATAGCCAAGAAGCTTAGCTTTATAGCCAAGAAGGTTTTGATAAAATTTTAATGACACTGTAAATCCTTTTCTTCTAAATGTGGTTCAGTTCAGCTAGAATTTTTCTATTTAATATTTCTTATGATAATTTCAGTTTGTTGTGCAGCTCTGTGTTCTTATGTTACAAAAAGTTAGTTTGCCTGAAGTTAAGAGAGCATACAGCATATGATGCATTATTATGTGTACCTTAATCATCTTTGCACCAGTTATGTTAAGATGCAAAGGGGAATTAATTTCATGAAATAAACAAGAACAATTAGTTGAACAGGGGTTCAGAAATTATGTGCAGCCTCCATCCTGGATATTTTCAGGACCTAACTGGAGAAAGCCCTAAGTAACTTGGTCTGACCTTACAGCTGACCCTGCTTTGAGCAGGAGGTTCTTTCCAATCTGAATTATTTCATAAATTGGTGCATCCTGAACAAGTTTTTCACTGAAGGTCTAAACTTAAACCTTTTACACAAGACGAGCTTTGAAGCTGTTTAGTCAGGCTATGTGTTGTGTGTGTTAATAAAAGCCCTTCTCTTCCCCCTCCCCTCAGCTCAGCTTTCTAGCTTTGGCCAAGCCTGCATGGTAGACTTCTGCTCTTCTACTTGGATAATGGGGTAGTGAGAGCCTAAAAAGCTGTAATTCATGACAAATAGAGATATTGAGACTAGTATACCCTAATATAGGACACTTTTTTCCACCTTTGTCTTGCTTCTCTGGTGGTGGTGGGTTTCTCTGCCCACTGTATATTTCTTTTTAATAGCATAACTTTGAGTTTGCAAACCTATCAGGTCATTTTCACATATTCTAAAGTAATGCAAAAAGGGCACACACAGGGTTTATTTTTTTTATTGTCCCCTTTGGGTACTCTTGATCACTGAGAGTGGCAATTTCATTTTGTTTCTGTGTTGCAGACGCAGTTACCTTAACAAGTGTATTGGTCAGTACATTAAACTTTATTTCTGGTTTTACAGGCAAATCGTACCTGCCCAATTTGTAGAGCTGATGCTTCAGAAGTGCATCGTGATTCAGAATGACTAACAGTACAAATCTACGTTGGGTGTTCCTAGTCATGTGCATGTATGAACTGTCCATTGAACTTACCCATGTAGCTTCCAGCATTCCCTTTACAAAAAGAGTCAATGGACCTTTCTTTGCACTGTGCAACTTAATTGATTATAAAGCTTATAGTTAGTCTTCACAATTGTGGGATTGCTATACTAACCATTTGATTGGAACTCCAAAGGCATTTTTTGGCTTAATTTTGTTTGTGCACTAACTTATCCTGGTTTTTGTGTGATCATTCTGAGTGATGCTGCAAGAGTACAGTGGATGTGATCTTTTAGCATGTGCTTTTATAAAAAGTGGTATCTCCAAACAACATAGCAATCTACTTTCAGATACTGTGAATGGGCACGAATGGTGTGTGTCTGTGTGTTTGTTTGAGAGGATGTGTGGAGTGTGCTTCTGACTGGGTGTGCTTGTGTTTGAAAACATATATACCAACATGTACTAAGAGTGTATGTATGTACTGTTATTTATGCTGCAATGTATAAACTTATGTTATTTAAACAGTATTAGTACACTGGTTTCTTTCCTCGTGTTTGGAGTCGCACACTGAATGCAGAGGGTGCTGCAATTATAGACATTTAATATTTCATCCCCAATGTACTTAATGGCATAAAAAGACTTTTAACTTGCTATTGAGATGTTATGCTTCCCCTTTATTAGAGGGTTTTAAGTGTACCTCTAAAGAGAGTTTGTATACAATTAACTTGTAAGAGGTTATGATTTTATTCCTGTGAACAAAATGAACAAAATAAAATTGTTAAAGTTTTCTCAGAGAAGTAGAACTTTCTATTTTTGTGCATCAAAAGAGTTGGTGGTCATTTACTGCTAAAATACAGTTGTCTTAAAGTGCTGCTTCTTAGCCTTCTGTATTTTCTGATAGGCTTGGCGTGAAAAAAATTCCCATATTTCCTTTTCTGTCAAGTCTCCAGAGTGTTCCACTGTAGAACAAATTGGTACACCATCCAGAACAAATAATACTGTGAAATGGGAGGTAACCTTCTTTGACTGGCTTACAAATAATGTTTTTAGTTGTGTAGTTGAATATGTTGACTTCTTTAACACCTCAGGCTGTTACGAACTTAGATGTTTCAGTGAAATAACTGGGTCTAAACATACTATAGTTAATCAAGGGATGCAATTTTTGCCATCAAAATGTTTACTCCTAAATTTAGTGACGATACCTTGGTTATAATAGCACAAGTGACACAACTACCAATGCTGCTATAACTTGCTGCTGGTCTGAGCTTTGTTTGTTCTTTGTCATTTCTGATACTTTTCTATGCTGCTATGTTTGAGTATCAGTTATATTTTCAAACAATGTTATTTTTTCTATGCTGCTTGCCCTTCTTTGAAGGTATCGCCTTAAGGGGGTGTAGCCGATTAACCATTACGGGTCTGGTCTGATTCAGGATACTGAATTACCATGGTCACAGATTCACCAACAACGTAACACACCCTCACTCTAGTCTCGTTCAATGAGAACTATCATGGCTAGGAACAATGAGATTAAGTGCAATTATGATGTAAAAGAAGCAGCCATAGTGAGACCAGATATAACCTCCACTCCTACTAGAATATACTTTTTTCCTCCCGATGGTCGCAATGGGCCAATATAATCAATCTGCCAGGAGTGCCACAATGTTTTCCTGTCCCAAATGTGCAAGGGGGGGTGCCTTACCCGGATGGTCTTTGTTAAGCCATAAAGGACATTGGGAACAGGCAGTCAGCAGCTGTTCACACAATTTAACTGACATAGACTATCCTTGGGCTATACCTTCCTGGTACAAATCAGCCTGTCTGGTGTGGCCGCACTTAACATGTAACCATTTGAGTAAACGTTCCCATTCTTGGTTATCATTGGTGACATCAATTTTTCGCAACCATGTGAAGCTGTCCACGTGCTGATTAAATTGAGCAGCTATGGAGTTTGACTGATCGTGTCCTTTCACCCATCCTAGATGTAGTGTTCGCTGTTTTCTTATCTCTAACAGTTGTTTCCAACTTTCAGTTTGCCAGACTGGAACTCTGTTCACCTGCCAATCACTAACTGCCCAGTGGCCTATCCACTTGGTGGCTCCTTTAAAAACAGCATATGAGTCAGTATAGATATGGGTAGCACCATGTTGTGCAGCTAATAGAACTGCTCTAAGTTCCCCTACCTGTGCACTGCCTTCACCTGTTTCAATCAGTTTTTCTCCTGTTGCTACTTCAATGCCACAGCTTTGTATTTCCACTTATTGTTCTCCCTATGAGACGAGGCATCTGTAAACCAAACTCCTGGAGGTACTTCCTGAATTGGGGATGGTTTAGTCGGTGGAGGCTGGAACAAGAGGGTACTATCTATGTCCTTTTGTAGTTTAGATATTTTAGTACTACCCTCAGTGATTGGCATAATTTCATTAATACCTTCCAGATAGGCATACCATTTCCGAACCGTCGGTTTCTGAGCAATGCCAGCAGGTGGTGTTGTTCCTTTATGAACTATGTCCAGGAGAAGGAAAGGTCCCTGGATGATCACATTTTGCTTTCTTCTTATCTGTTCTGCCCGTTTTACTGCTCTCACTAGGGACAATAAACCCTTCTCAAGATCTGAATATCTCCTTTCGGTATCACTAAAAGAGTGGGAGGTAAACTCTAGTGGTCTTTCTGGTACCTCTGGCCCCCTTTGCCATAGGTTAAAATGAGAGCCATGTTCACTGAACCCCCATTCCACATAAATAGGGTCAGTCGAGTGTATGGGACCAAGCTGCTGGAACAACCTCAATTCCTTTATTAACAATTCTAATGCACTGGTATGTTGTTCAGTCAATTCCCATGATTATACAAAGGGTGCACAATAATAGCAAAACCTGGGATGTGTTTGCGCCAATAACTTAAAGCTCCCAATACTTGTAATTTCTTTACGCTAGAAGGCATTTGTCCATGTTCTATTTTTTCCAGAATGTCCTGAGGAATAGAAGCAGCTCCATTTGATTTGTGGAAGAACTCTATAACTCAAAGCAAATAAGTTATAAAGTAGGTATGTGGTTTATTTCGGTGCCGGGCGCATGCGGGATAGCTCCCAAAGGCATGCACACCTTAACACGGCAACTTGCTTTGGTTATGTGCAGTAAAAAGTTACATATGCATGAAGTTTCCCAATACACCTATACATATTCATAACCTATCCCCACTTTGTATTAAAATTAGCTCCAAGAAGTCATTTCCATAAACTCCTCCCATCTGCGCTTGCGCAGTGCCTTCTGGTGGTGGTCATCCGGGAGGGTCGTGGGGATGAAGGCTGATAACTCTTCTTCATCACCACTAGTTGACCCCCTGCCTTTGTACAGACTCAGTTGCTCCTTGACTCTTGTCCAAACCACAAGGTAGGTCTCAGCTGGTTTTTGAGACAGGTTCCCCATTTTTGTCAGGAAACATCTTCTGTGAGGGGCCCCGAGACTCCTTGTTTTGGTTAATTTGCACAGTAGTAAGCAAAGACACTCAGCAATATCTATTTTAAAGTGATTAAGCAACCCCCCATTCTTTCATTCCTGGCTTTAACAATTACGATTTCTTTAGAAATCATTAATACGATTAAGCAAGCCCCCATTCTTCTATCCCTGGCTTCACATTAACCCACCAGACCCCCAGGAATTTAACTTCCTGTGCAGGCCCCTGACATTTTGAATCAGGGATTTTTAATCCTAAATCGAGCAGTGTCCTCCGGATGCTTTCCATTGTGTCTCTTACATTTTCCTGACTCTTTCCCCCTATCAGGATATCAGCAATGTACTGATATATTATACTATCAGGTGAAACAGAAATCTCTGTTAAGATTTTAGCCAAAGTATTGTGGGCAATAGAGGGAAAATGCTTGTATCCTTGTGCAAGCCTGTTAAAAGTATATTGGATTCCTCTCCATGCGAAAGCAAACTGTGCTTTGTCCTGTTCAAGGAGAGGAATCATAAAAAACATATCTTTAACATCCAAAGCAGCCATCCAGGGATTGGCAGCATCTTGTATCAATGTCACTATTTCTGCTATGTTTGGGACTGTGGCAGTTAAAGGCACAGTGTTAGCATTTGACTGTCTGCAATCCACAGTAAAACGCCATTGCCCAGTCAGTTTCTTTACCAGCCACACTGGCGAATTATAAGGTGAATGGGTCCTTTTAATAATACCTTTCTTCCAATTCTGTTACCACCCTGTTAATTGCCATAAGTGCTGCTGCTGGCAATGGATATTGCCAAACATTAGTAATTTTAGAGGGGGGTAATGGTATGGATGTTTGTAACAGATTTAGTTTCACTGTGTCCGAATCCCTTTCATGTGTTGCAAAACTCCACACAGTCCCATCTGGGAGTTTCCACATATGCCCACACAGTATGTCAAATCCTAAAATATTAGTATATGCAGCACCAACTAATACTTCTGCTCTGGTTAATTTTTGTTCTTCTGGCAACCAGAGTGAAATTGTTGCGGTGGGGCATTGTTTTTCCACACCATCGATTCCTGTGAATTTAACCCTGCATCGACCAGGTGTTATGCCCAGGGTTTGTGCTGTCTCATGTGCAATTACCGACATCTGAGTCCCGGTATCAATGAGGAAATTTACCACTATTTTTCAGGGTCCAACGGGAATGACAATAATAGGGTCGGAGTGTTCATTAGAGATCCACTGAATTGCTAATACCCGCCGAGCAGGGTGGCTCACTGCCCTCCCCAGGGATAGGAGTTTTTTTGCTGAGTTTCTGCCTCATCAATTGGGCTCGGTGCAGAAGTTGCAGTTTCCTTATGGGTTGGGGTTTTCCGGTTAGGCAATTTTCCCCAGCTGGAATATTTTTCTTACCCAGAGATCAGACTAACGTATGGAGGTCCTCCATAGAGGCACCATGCAAAATTGGACAGGGTGCACCCAAAGCTAAGGCCTTACACCACAACTCAACACGTTCTTTATTAAGTTTGAACCTCTCTTTGAAGTTGGGGCATCTGGAATTTTGAGTGTGGATTTGGCAGACTTGCCGAGGGTGATCTTGGGACTTAATACTGGATGAACTAATCCAGCCCATTTGGCGTCCACTTATATATGTCTTGTACAAATTCACTCCAGGTGGGAATGGGGGAGTTCGGATTTCGCCTATGGCCACAATCACCATCCCTACAAGCAGCTAGTATGCGATCCTGGATATTTGCTACAAACATTTTAAGATAATCAGGGAGTCCTCGAATGAGAGGAGTTAATTGAGCTGGGTTGATAGAGGCTAACATTGGGGATTTCCTGAATTCATCTCTTTCATATATCGCCTGAATGCAGGCTGCTTTCTGTACTGCCACAACCAGGTCAGAATAGCTTGTGGCTCTAGTTTCCAGTGGTTCTCCTCTCTCCTGGAGATCTATACCACCTGCCCAGTATGCAGCCCATGCAGTTATAAAGTAATTATGATCTCCAGGTGTGGTAGTTAAAAATACTCCTGGTCCCCAAAAGCCTCCAGCCTCTTCCTCACTCAACATAATTTGATCTCATCCTTCAAGAGAAACTCACCACACATAATCAACTTCAGTTTCTCCTGACCGCCTTGAGAACTTCTCCTGTATTTTAATCAACTCTGCTGGTGACCATGGGATTGTTCACACAGTAGTGCAGATTTCAACAGTGGTCTCAGTTTTAACCAAGGGTCTCAAGGAAATCGATTGAGGTTCTGAATCAGCAATCTCTTTGACCTCATCATCACTGTCAAACCAAATATCACCATCCCAGTTTTCAGGGTCTGCACTATGCGTTAATCTACGAACCTGCTTAACTGGAGTAGAAGGCTGTATTCTATTTAACAGTTCATTAAACCTTTCCAGTAATTGTTTAAGATTATTATTCTCATTCACAAGTTTATCCACTCTGATTCCTAATGTTTTTCCTGTCTCCCTTTCAAAGACCAATGATGACTTCAACACCTCATTTTCCAATTTTAAAGCTGTATATTTGACATCAGAAATTAGTCTGGGAGCAGGAGTTTCCTTAGCTTATTGCTCAGCACAATAACCGACGACAGCGGCGATTGTGAGGAGGAGGCCAACCATGGCCTTACTCCCCTTGCTGGTACCCATCTTGGTCCATGACCTGTGGAGACACAAGCATACCCTCGACCCCAAGTTATTAGAGGATAGGGTCCCTCCCAAAGACCTGTATTTAATTTTTTTTGCAATTACTAAGGCCTGCTCTGATTGTGGCACCTGTGACAGCGCGGAATTCATATTTTTATAATGTTTTACTATGGGCAGTACCTCTTTGTGAGGAAAGGGTAATGCTAGGTGATTCATTACGTAAAGTGCCTTTCCCAACCTGTTCTGTGGTGTTTCCTGGGTGTCTCCCCCTTTTTGTTTATTTAGCAGTGCTTTCAAGGTGCGATGTGTGCGCTCAACAATGGCTTGACCCGTGGGAGAATGAGGAATTCCTGTGATGTGTCAGATACCCCAAGTTTGAAAAAAGGTTTGAAGGGAGTGACTACCATAGGCATGGCCATTGTCGGGTTTTATTTCCTTTGGGATGCCTAGTGCTGCGAAAGCGACATGGAAGTGAGCCTGGACATGGTGACTAGTTTCACCCATCGCAACTGTTGCCCAAATAACATGAGAGAAAGTATCTACCGATATGTGAACATATTTCAAGCAACCAAATTCTGGAATATGTGTTACGTCGGTCTGCCATAACTGTAAGGACCTCTACGGTTTACCATTAAAGAGGGGGTCGAAACATGTTGTTGACAGTCAGGACATGTTTGGACAATCAGTTTGGTGTCAATGATCGATATAGTGAATTGTTTTGCCAAGATTTTGGCGGATCAATGGAAAAAGGCATGGGATAACCATACTTGCTCCAGCACCTTAGGCACCAGGGCAGTCAGGGACATATTAGTTAGCTGGTCAGCATGTGCGTTACCCTCTGCAAAAATACCAGATAACATGGTGTGGCTCAGCATGCGAATAATACAATACAGGTGCACTCGCTGCTCTACCAAAATAACAGCTCCTTAAATTTTAGAAACAAGTTTTCCTTTGGGATATGTCTCAAATGTGCCCTCTCAATACGCTGAGCAACACCTACAGCATATTGAGAGTCCAATTCAATATTCAAAGGTACTATTTTTTTGTTGTTGTTTGTTGTTGTTTTTTTTTTTAGTAAAAACCATAAGAAGTTATCATGGATCTGGGGTAGGAGGTTTAAAGAAACCAATCTTCCAGCAGTATCGGACAATAAATGGCACAGAAACTATAGTAATGCTGATTCGTACTGGAGCAACCAATTTGTGAATAGTATATGCCAACACAAATGTGCCTGTACCAGCAGCTTGTTTAGATTGCAGCGATGATTCACTGAAACCAAGTTTGAAGAGAACTGCAGTCATATGCACACCACTTGACACAGCCAGGTAGAAGATTCCTAGAGATACTAATGAAATTCCAAGATGGAATGAAACCCCTACAGCACCATATTCTTTGAAAACTTTTCAGCTGCTGGGATTTATTGAGTTTCTTGTGTTCACTGCTGAGATCTGTGGCTGTCTTTTCAGGGGATCCACCCACATCCTTGGCCGAGCTGCTGGCAGTGCCAGCAGAGGGGCCGGCAGGCTGAGGGGAGGCCAGCCTGGGGGTGGGGGGTGGGGGGGAAGGCAGGGGGGCAGCAGGGGCGGCAACGGGCAGCTGCGAGCAGGGGCCCGCAGGGCGGCAGTCCTGGGCTTAGCAGCAGGAAGAACATGGCAGCGCCCGGTGCACGCAGGTGGGCGCTCAAACTGGAGAAACGCAGCAGCCAGCGGTGGGGCACGCGGCGGGGTGGGCAGCGGCACTGGCGGCGCTGATGGCCGCAATGACATCGAGTGCAGAGTGGCCGCCATGGGTTGGGATATTGTCTCTGCCTCTATTCCCAAGTCTATCAGGTTTGCTTTCTCTGGCAGTATGTAGTCACCGCTTTTTATTTCACCCGACTGCATAGCCTGTGCTGCCGCTGTCTGTACCCTTTTTTCCGCTTGCCATGATCTCAGTGTCTCAGCTGCTAAGCGCCAGGTCATCATCACCTCAGCAGCTGTTGTATCTCCCCCCGAGGCAGCGTCCCATAGAGTTGTCCCAGCATTTTCCCAAGTTTTTAAATCAAACACCGCCGAAACTGTCAAGGGAGCCTCATCCTTTAGCGCTTCCCGGCGCACTAGCTCCCATCGTTCCCACGGGTCGAAAGCTCGGGCCCCCAGGGAGCCATTATCGGGGGGTAGGCAAGGCGGGAGCCGAGGGGGGAAGGGGGGAGGGGCTCTGCGGCGTCGGTCTGCGTCCCTCTTCCTTGTCATCGCCCAGGTCTATCGAATTACACCGCTCTGGTGACCTTGCAGGCTCTGATCTCGGTTCGGCTGCTGTTATTGCCTGGGCAGCAGCATTCTATACTTTCTTTTCTGCCTGCCATGAGCTTAAACTCTCAGTTACCAGGCGCCACGTAGTCGTCACCTCAGGAGCATTAGTATCCCCACTGGATGCTGCTTCCCATATTTTTTCTCCTGCTTGGTCCCAAGTTTTTACATCAAATACTGCGGAAGCCATTGAGGGGAACCCTTGTTTTCGCAAAAATTTCAATAATAGCTTTATCCTAAACGGATCAGATTTTACTCCCCTTTCCATTAGGAGTTGCGTTAGTAGTTTCACTATAGCCTCTTCCTCTGCCAAAAGGCTAGCTCCCATGATTAATGCCCAGCCACTCACCTGTCCTCCAGGTGATGTCCCGGGGTTGAAGCTGCAGTCCAGCTGCGAGCTTGATTCGTTCGGCTGGGTTCCCTTCAGACGCTCATGCAGTGCTGCTCCTCCCCTGTCACGTCGGGGTCACCATTTGAAGGGATGCAAGACACGGACTCCCGATGGCTTTTGAACAGAAGGCCTTTATTGTCCTTTTTTTACTACTACATATACTTTCCCCGTAGCCCCACGTGCTGTCCACACACCCGAATCTGTCATACAATTGGTTAGAGACCCTCAGACACGCGTCTCAAGCCAGCCAGCAATTGGCCACTGCCCAAAGCTCACCTTTAACACTGTAGCCAATTTACTTTATCTCAACCTTGCTCAAGTTTTTGTTTCTACTGTTTGTTTCTTCATTATCTCTAATTCAGGGATGTGTGAAACAGCTCAAAGTCACCTGCAAATTCCTTTCCCACATTTGCATTTTTGCAGCAGTTTATCCATAGCAATCCTGCCAACTATGCCAATTTCTAGGTCCCGTTAAGGGGGTGTAGCCGATTAACTGTTACAGGTCGGATTCAGGATACTGAACTGTCACGGTCACAGATTCATCAATAACGTATTAACCAATATGGATCCGGTCGGATTCAGAGTACTGAACTCTCATGGTCACGGATTCACCAACAACGTAACACGCCCTCACTCTAGTTGCATTCAATGAGAACTATCATGGCTAGGAACAATTTGATTAAGTGCAATTTATTACAGAAACAGGTACACAGGTTCTTTGTATTGCCAGCGGTAATTTACTGTCTGCAAAAGCAAGCTAGCATGCATGAAATACACAGGTGCACAGGCTGGAAATTAATGCGTTAAAAGGCACAAAGACTCTATAGAGATTTCTAAGTTTCTGCAGAGACACACAGTATAA
>MU011877.1:382-19674 GCA_011074415.1 Stictonetta naevosa
CCACCAACTAAAAGAGAATACTTTGGAGAAACTTTCTGAAGAGGTCCAGCAACTTAAAGAGAGTTTATTTTCCTCCCATCCTGTACAAACCAGTGTCTCTGCTATTAGGGGTAAGCGCTCATCTGTGCAAGGAAGACGATATGGTGGATACACACCTCGTGCCAGCCTGTGGTTTTACCTACGTGACCATGGAGAGGACATGAGAAAATGGGATGGAAAATCCACCGCGACCCTAGAGGCACGGGTACGTGAGTTGCAAAAGAAAACAATCGGGAAAAAGGGGTTCTCTGAAAAGTTTGCTGCTCCAACTTCCAGCAGGCAGTCCTCCAGACACAGAAATGAAGATTCTGATCAGGACTAGAGGGGCCCTGCCTCCAGCCAGGGGGAGGAAAGGGACAATCGAGTTTATTGGACTGTGTGGATTCGATGGCCTGGCACGTCAGACGCACAGAAGTATAAGGCTTTAGTAGACACCGGTGCACAATGTACTCTAATGCCAACAAGCTATAAAGGGCCAGAACCTATCAGTATTTACAGAGTGATGGGGGGATCCCATTGTCCCAAACAGCCTTTCGGACTTCAACCGGGAAAACGCCTTCACTTCCTTCCCTAATGATCTTAATTGCGGTGAAGGTAGTAAGGAGCACCTGGTATAGTCCTTCCCACTGTGGTTTCAAAGTTTTCTCTGCAAGAGACTTGACATATACATAATCCCCAGGCTGTATGTCATGCACCAGTCCATCCAGCTCTCTACTCTGAGTTCCAGCCACGTTTTTCTATTTCTCTAAGTTGCTTACTCAAAGCTACCATATAGGTAGTCAGCATCTCTTCCCCAACCTGGGTAGACATTCCCTTCTGGACCCCGTATGGTTTCCCATAAAGCATTTCAAAAGGACTTAATTTTTCTTTAGTTCAGGGCTTAGTCCAAATCTGCAGCAATGCTTGGGCCCAGGGCAAGTTAGCTTCTTGCCCTAATCTTACAATTTGTTGTTTGATCAAATGGTTCATTTTCTCCACTTGACCACTTGATTGAGGGTGGTATGGAGTGTGGAGTTCCCAATCTATGCCCAAATGCGGACTAATTTGCTGTACTATTTTTGAGGTAAAGTGTGGCCCCCTCTCAGAGGACATGCTGGCTGGAACTCCGAAGCATGGTATTATTTCTTGTAACAATACCTTGGTTACCTCTTGGGCTTTGGCAGTTCTAGTGGGTACTGCCTCTGGCCATCCTGAAAAGCTATCCATTAATACCAACAAATATCAATACCCCCCTTTTCTTGGAAGTTCAGAAAAGTCAGTCTGCCATTGTTGTCCAGGCCCATGGCCTTTTCCGATTTGGCCCAATTTCGGTTTGGGGGTATTTTTGGAGTTGGTCTGGAGGCAGAGGTCACATTGTCGGGTTACATGAGTGACAGCGGCATACAAATTCCTAGCCGTAATTTTCCCAGTCAGGTAGTTATATAGGCAATTTATTCCCCAAAGAGTTTTCCAGTGTTCTTCCCTTACTATTGACCATAGCAAATTAGAGGGGATGACTAATTTCCCTTTCCCTTCTTTGGTAATAGCCCATCCCTCTTGGTTATACTCTCCCTTTTAACTTTCAATTAATTTTCTGTCTTGTTATATACTGGCTTACCTTCAAGGGGGATCTGCTCGTCTGGGATTAGGGCTCCTTCTGAAGGGATGCAAGACATGGACTCCAGATGGCTTGTGAACAGGAGACCTTTATTGCCCTTTTTCACTACTACATATACTTTCCCCGTAGCCCCAGACGCTGTCCACGTGCCCGAATCTGTCATACAATTGGTTAGAGACCCTCAGACACCCGCCTCGAGCCAGCCAGCAATTGGCCACTGCCCAAAGCTCATCTTTAACACTGTAGCCAAGTTAATTTATCTCAACCTTGCTCAAGTTTTTGTTTCTACCGCTTATTTCCTCATTATCTCTAATTCAGGGACACGTGAAACAGCACAAAGCCACCTGCAAATTCCTTTCCCACAATTCCCCCTTTTTATTTTCAACCAACCAAACACTTTCTATAGATTTTTCTATCAAGCACTGCAGACATTGCAATAAGCAAGGTACAATAAGCAACAGAGTGAAAGTCACAAGCAGAATTACGATTGTAAAGTAGTGTGCCTACTAGAATCTACATCAGTCAACAAGCCACTAAGCGCTAGGGATGTTGCTTTACAGCGATGCTGCTTCTCAGTCACACAGCACAATCACACAATCACGCAAAGAGGCCTCTTGTACTTCTCATTCATACCACAAGAAAGTATCACTTAAAATAATTTGTCCGCGGCTTCAGGAGGTCCTTGTCTACTCCCGTGGTGAGCAGCTGAGAGTGGAGACCCTTCCGAGGAAAATGCTTGGGGTGAACCTAGGGGCGTCCGTTCCACAGTCGATCCTGGCGCAAGGAATGATGCTATTATAGTTTTGTATAATTACACCAAAGAGATGCATTGCGATAAGGAGCAAGTGTGGCGTTCATGATTTGTTTCATGGTTTGGTTTTTGCCCATGTAATTGAACCTTACACATGCTGTGGCTGTTACACTTCCCAGGATATCTAATTCCTGTGGCTCTAGGGGCGCTCGCGGCAAGTAGACAGTTCAGTCTTTGTTATCTGCCGGGATCCCCACCAGACATGTCATAAACGGGTCGTTAGCACTAGCCAGGGACAGGCACATCGCTTCTTGTCCTGTCATGTTGGCGAGGGTGACCCAGATGTTGCGGTGTAGTTGGATGGAGACCCAGGGCTGGCAATAACTGATGACAGCGGCGATTGTGAGGAGGAGGCCAACCATGGCCTTAGCCCCCTTGCTGGTACCCAGCTTGGTCTGTGTGAGATATGTTCATCTGATTCGTGTCAATGTAGAGCAATGCTAGGGCCACATGATAAAATGGAGAGCCTTTTAGAGTACCTGTCTTGAAAGATGTAAAAGTAGAAACAGAGAAGAAAATTTGTTTCAATGATTTACTTTTGCTCCCTGAAGCGGAGTACAATTTATTAGGGAGGGATTTGATTTTGAGATTAAACTTGAGCATTCATAGCCAAGGAGACAAATATACACTTTGACACAAAAGGATGAAGAAGTCATTAACCCTTCAGTATGGTATAAGGAAGGGGAAATTGGAAAGACAGAAATGGCCCCATAAAAGTTAAAATAATAGATCCACATCGTCCAATCAGAGTCAAACAATACCCTATACCAATGGAGGGTCAAAAAGGATTAAAACCTGTAGTTGACAGACTTCTGGAGAAAGGAACTTTAGAACCATGTATGTCACCTCATAATACACCTATCCTCCCTGTAAAGAAACCAGATGGGTCATACAGGATGGTACAGGACCTGAGAGCTGTCAATCAGTGAACAATCACTAAATTTCCTGTGGTAACAAATCCCTATACTTTACTGAGTCATATATCTCCCAAACATACTTGGTATAGTGTGATAGATTTGAAAGATGCTTTTTGGGCTTGCCCTCTGGATGAGGAATCCAGAGATTATTTTGCCTTTGAATGGGAGGATCCCGAAACGGGACGAAAACAACAATTAAGATGGACTGTGCTGCCACAGGGATTTACAGAGTCACCAAATCTATTTGGACAAACTTTAGAAAAGATCCTACAAGATTTCACATTACCCAGGGAAGTAAAATTATTGCAATATGTGGATGATCTATTAGTGGCAGGAGAAACTAAAGAGGGAACCCGAGAAACTACTATTAAATTGTTAAATTTTCTAGGAGAAAAAGGATTAAAGGTGTCTCAATCAAAATTACGGTTTGTGGAGCAGGAAGTAAAATACTTAGGGCATTGGCTGAGTGAAGGGAAAAAGAAGCTAGATCCTGACAGGGTATCTGGGATCCTATCCCTAAGACCCCCACAAACTAAAAAAGGAAATAAGGCAAATATTGGGATTGTTAGGATATTGTAGACCATGGCTTGAAAGCTACAGTGAAAAGGTCAAATTCTTATATGAGAAATTAACTAACAACCGACTTAAGTGGCTCACAGAAGATGATCAAAAATTTGAGGGAATAAAAAGGGCATTAATTGAAGCACCTGTATTGAGCCTCCCAGACCTGGAAAAACCTTTCTATCTTTTTGTGAATACATTAAATCAGACGGCGTATGGGGTTCTTACTCAAAATTGGGCAGGGATTAAAAAATCTGTGGGATATTATTCTAAGTTACTTGATCCAGTAAGCAGAGGGTGGCCTGCTTGTCTTCAAGCCTTGGTTGCTACAGCATTACTAATAGAGGAAGTTAGGAAAGTTACCTTTAGTGCCCCTTTAAAGGTATATGCTCCACACAATGTCAGAAGTGTTTTACAACAAAAAGCAGAAAAATGGTTAACGGATAGCCGAATCCTGAAGTATGAAGCAATACTAATTGACTCCCCTGACTTAGAATTGAGGGTAACTTCTGCTCAGAGTCCAGCACAATTTTTGTTTGGAGAACCATCAGAAAAATTACAACATGATTGTTTAGAGGTGATTGAGTCTCAGACTAAGGTGAGGCCAGATTTAAGGGATACTGAGTTGGAAAAAAGAGAAGCATTGTTTGTAGATGGCTCCTCCCGGGTAGTGGAAGGAAAAAGAAAATCAGGATATGCAATAATTAATAGGGACCTAGAACTGGTGGAATCAGGACCTTTGAGCCCATCCTGGTCAGCTCAGGCTTGTGAGCTGTATGCCTTATGTAGGGCCCTGGAACTGTTAAAGGGAAAAAGTGGGACTATATTTACAGATTCTAAATATGCGTACGGGGTGGTCCACACTTTCGGGAAAATTTGGGAAGAAAGAGGTTTAATTAACACTCAGGGGAGGAATCTTCTACATCAAGAATTAATAGTAAAATTTTTAAAGGCATTAAGAGAACCAAAGGAGATAGCAGTGGTACATGTGAAAGGACACCAAAAGGGATTAGATTACCGAACCAGAGGAAATAATTTAGCAGATAAAGAAGCCCAGGAAGCAGCCTTGAGAACTCAGGTCGTTAAAATTAATGTAGTACAGGAGGAAGAAAGACGAGAGGAAAGAAAAAATAAGTTTACCCCTGAGGAACAAACAAAACTGGAGAAAATAGGGGCTAAGTTAGAACAAGGAAAATGGACACTGCCCAATGGGCGAGAGATATTACCAAAAGCCTACGCGAGACAAATATTAGAACGATTGCATGCACAAACACATTGGGGTACAAGGGTGTTAAGTGATCATTTCCTTAAAAAAATTGGTTGCATTGGGTTTTATGAAATAGCAAAGCAAATTACACAAGGTTGTTTAACTTGTCAGAAGGTAAATAAGAAAGTGCTTCGACAAGTAGCCGCGGGAGGGAGAAGAACAGCTTACAGACATTTCGAGAAAGTACAAGTTGATTTCACTGAATTGCCTAAGGTAGGAAGGATAAAATATCTATTGGTAATAGTAGATCATTTAACACAATGGGTAGAAGCTTATCCTGTAGCACGGGCTACAGCACAAACGGTGGTAAAAATTTTATTAGAGCATTTGATACCTAGATATGGGATAATCCAGTACATTGATTCTGATCAGGGTACACACTTCACTTCTAAAATAATAAAATTATTATGTCAATCATTAGGCATTCAGTGGGAATACCACACTCCGTGGCACCCACAAAGCTCGGGGAAAGTAGAAAGAATGAATCAAACAATAAAACAACAATTGGCTAAGTTAATGATAGAAACACAAATGCCTTGGACAAAATGCTTACCATTGGCACTTTTAAACATTAGAACTAAACCACACAGTGAGACTGGATTATCTCCATATGAAATGTTATATGGCATGCCTTATTTCCAAGGGATGCCCCTTGGAAACAATGTAGTTGAGGATTCTAGCATCCAGAAATACATAATTACCATTGGTAAAAGATTAAAAGAGTTAAGAGAAATAGGGATGATGGCTCAAACACCACCTTTAGGATTCGCAATTCACCAGTTGAAACCGGGAGACAGGGTTATAATAAAAACATGGAAAGAAGAAAACCTATCTCCCCTCTGGGAAGGACCCTTTCTTGTTTTATTAACCACAGAAACAGCTGTGAGAACTGCAGAAAAAGGATGGACGCATGTGTCACGAGTGAAAGGTCCAGTGGGAGAGTGGAAAGTAACATCTGAACCAGGAGAAACTAAACTGACCATCAGACGGACTTGAAGAAATCTTCGTCACAGAAAATAAGCTAAGTGGCTGTGGGAATTTTATTACAATTACTCCTGTAAAATTGATAAACAGGGAAGCTCCTAAATGGATATTTATTAAGGGAGGGGATTTGTCAATAACAGAGATCAGTTAAGTATACATTGAGTTTTTTGGACATAGCTCGTAAATTAAAAAAGGAGCTAATTCTAAAAGGACACCCTTAGGGAAGAGGGCAAGGCCGGATAGGGAACAGGTGCTGCGGCCCAAAAGGTCTGCCAAGGGCTGCAATCCCTTTGGGCTGTGACTGCCGATCACCATGACCCTTACCGGACCTCTTCTAGTCCTGTTTGGGGTCAGTTTATTGGCCCAAGCTATGACAAACAACTGCAGCCAATGTGTAACAACTACTAGAAAAGGATGGATGAGTTCCCAAACATTGGTGTATCATACAATCTATGACTAAAGGGAAAAAAAAATAGGAAGCTGCATTTTTAACCTAACTCGGTATGCTCTATGCAGAGAAGTTGACAGGACTGTATGCTATGATCCAAAAGAACTCCCTTATCAATATTGGGTAGAAATGAAGGCAGATTATCAGTATTGAACTATTATTCAATTCATTCTGTCATGAAATGGAAACAGGAGTAAAATATGAAATCCCCACAGTTGTTAAACCTTAGTAATTGCTGTTTAGAGATTGATGATGAAGGAAAAGCTGTGAATGAACTTGTAAACAAAATGAAGAAAATTGCACGTCCCAATTCGAACTTGGAATTAAATCAATTTAAGAGAATTATGGGGGGACTTTATGGGTGGTGGTTGGCTCACTAGGATCGGGATAATTGTATTTGGAATATGTGGAGGATTGTTAATAATTCAATGTTTTAATACCCTGTTTTACCAGATTAATACACTCGGTTATACAAGGAATGCAAATATCTGTGGTACCTGTTGACCCGGAACCAGGGGAAGGGAAAACCCATTAAAAACAAAAACAAAAGAAGATCCAAAATTGGTACCAATTCGGCAAGTATTGACTCAATTGGAAAAGAAAACATGAATCAATACCATGAAAAAGGAAATGGGGGCTTGTGAGATATGTTCATCTGATTCGTGTCAATGTAGAGCAATGCTAGGGCCACATGATAAAATGTGACTTTCTGTCTTATACATCCTTGTATAACCACGAGACTAAGGAAATAGAGATGGTTAATGTATGTATATAGTTATTGTGTTTGGTGATCAATGTATGTATATGGTTCTTATATTCGGTGGTTAATGTATGTATATAGTTCTTGTGTTCTGCAATGGTCACCTGACAGGAACAGCCTGGACCAGTGTTGTTGCTAGGCAGAAGACTGGGGGGGGGGGAGCATGCATGTGGTCTGGGGTCGAGAAGATTCGAGAAGATTCCAGAAGATGAAGAAGGCATGCTCGAAGGAAGACACGCCCAGTAATGAATATGCATTAGTAGAGGGGATATGAGCCCGAAATGGGAACTGTGGGGTGTGCTTCTTGGTGGAGCTGAGACTCCCAGCGCACCCAGTGCTGTTTGCTTGCCTTTATTCCTCTAATAAATTGCTAACTTTAATTGGAATCCTATTTGAGACTCAATCATTTATCACAGTCTGTGACCTGTGGAGACACAAGCATACCCTCGACCCCAAGTTATTAGAGGTTGGGGTCCCTCCCAAAGACCTGTATTTATTTATTTTTTTGCCATTACTAAGGCCTGCTTTGATTGTGGCACCTGTGATAGCGGGAATTAATATTTTTGTAATGTTTTACTATGGGCGGTACCTCTTTGTGAGGTAATGCTGTTAGGGTTAAGAAACATTTCTTGGTATAGGTTTCAGGTAGTTACTGTTGATTTTTCAACATCCTCATCTTCATCCTCCTGCATCCCTGATGGCCCAGCCTCGTCTTCTCCATACCTAGACCTAGCAGAAGACTCTCTGCATTCTAAACGACCTGAGTCTCTATACCGTTTTTTCACCTTGTCTACAGGGGCACCTTGCACTGCTACAGCTCGTTTCTCTGGCCCAGCCACAGGGTCTGCCACAGGGGTTGGAATGTTAGGGTTAAGAAACATTTCTTGATAATGGGATGAGAGATTCATAGCCAAATATTATCGTGTATATAATGAAGAAAGGCACAAATAATGATAGGAGGAGGGAGAAGACGAGACAGGCCTTGAGAAGTGAAACAGGAACAACTTGAGCCTTGTTTAAAAAGATAAGTTGGATAAGGTGGGTTAGGACTGAAGCCAAGAACTAATTAAAGTCAAGAACTGAAAAGGAGCATGCGCCAAAGAGAAAAGGTGAAAAGTTTAACCCTGAGGATGACTCCTTACTTCATCTGGACGACCCCCAGGACGACCACCAGAGAGCACCACGCATGTGTGAATGGGAGGAGAAATAATTAACATACGAAGCGAGGCTGATATTGTAAATATTAATGAATACTAATGAATATGTAACTTTTAGGATATTAATAGCGATCGGGATGTAACAGGACTGGAAGCCAGATTTGGGCGCCTGCCCCTGGTTTCCAGCGCTGAATAAAGCACCTTCATATAATCACCTTGTGGTTATGTGTCTGCTACGCTAACACAGGGACCTGTGAAACAGCACAAAGCCACTTGCAAATTCCTTTCCCACATCCTTCTGTTGCTATCACACCTTTTGCTGCTTCTTTTGCCTCTCTGTCCGCCAGATCGTTTCCTTCCTCCAATTCTGAGCTCAGCTTCTGGTGTGCCTTAATATGCATGACTGCTACCTTTTCAGGTAGCTGGACCGCTTCCAATAAGTGCATTATCTCTTTTGCGTGTTTGACATTTTTCCCTTGCGAGTTCAACAGTCCGCTTTCTCTCCATATGGCTCCATGTGCATGTACAACCCCAAATGCATATCTTGAGATGTTTATTTTCTTTCATTTTGCTATTTCTAAGGCACAGGTCAGAGCAATTATCTCGGCCTTTTGTACAGAAGTATCTGTTGGCAAAGGTCCAGACTCTATTACCTCTTTGCAAGGGGTAACTGCATACCCAGCATGTCGTTTTCCACTAATGATGTAGCTGCTCCCATCAGTGAACCAGATTTCCACATACGGCTGGAGTAGGTAGCTTCGATGGTCTCCAGACAGTCGTGGTGTACTGGCTCCCCTTGGTTTCCACTGAGGAAAGAAGCTGGGTTGACAATGTTAGTTACCACTATTTCTATATCATCTTGCTCTACTGTAATAGCTTGGTATTTCAGGAACCTTTGTGGGGAAAGCCAGTGACCACCTTTCACTTCCAGCACTGCGGACACTGTGTGAGACACTAGCACAGTTATTTTCTGGCCCAAGGTGAACTTGCGTGCTTCCTGGATATTTAGCGCCACTGCTGCAACGGCTCTGAGGCATCCCGGCCATCCCTTGGCGGTGGCATCCAGCTGCTTAGAAAAATAAGCAACTGCCCTTCGATATGGGCCCAGGTCCTGTGCTAGTATTCCCGGGACAATCCCCTGTTTCTCATGGGAGAAGAGGAAGAATGGTTTATTCATATCTGGAAGTCCCAGAGCTGGAGCTGACATGAGAGCCTTCTTTAGTTGGTCAAAGGCCTGCGTGGCCTCCTTTGTCCATTGGAGGTCCCTGTTCCCATTTGCAATGAGTGCATACAGTGGTTTTACAAGCAGTCTGTAATTGTAGATCCACAATCTGCACCACCCTGTCATTCCCAAAAAGGTTCGCAGCTCTCTTATTGTCTCAGGTTTCAGGGTTTGACATATTGCTTCTTTGCGGTCCTGCCCCAAGGTCCGTTGTCCGGCACTAACCTCATAACCCAGGTATACCACCTTCTGTCTTACTACCTGAGCCTTTTTTTTCGATACCCTGTACCCCTGGAGTCCCAGAAAGTTTAGGAGGCTTACTGTCCAGGCCACACGTGCTTCTTCTGTCTGGGTGGCTATTAGGAGGTCATCTACGTACTGTAAAAGCCTTCCTTCTCCTGGTGGGGCTTCCCAGGTCTCCAAGTCCTTTGCAAGTGGTTCTCCGAACAAGGTGGGTGAGTTCTTAAATCCCTGAGGCAACCTTGTCCATGTGAGCTGTGTTTTGCGCCCACTCTTAGGGCTTTCCCATTCAAATGCAAAGATTTTCTGGCTGGCTTCATGAAGAGAGAGGCAAAAGAAGACATACTTCAGATCTAAAACGATAAACCAGGTTAGCTCTGGTGTTAAGCATGTTAATAAAGTATATGGGCTTGCCACCACAGGGTAAAGATCCTCAGTTACCTTGTTAACAGCTCGTAGATCCTGTATGACCTGATATGATCCATCAGGTTTTTGAACAGGTAAAATAGGAGTGTTGAAGTCAGACTGGCACTCTTTTAGCAACCCTAATTGTAAGAAATTTTCAATTCTCGGGCTAATTCCTTCTTCACTGATTTCCTTTTTATTTTCAGTAGCCGTCATCATCCAACTCAACACTTCCACATATCATTTACATCCAGAATAATCTCCCCATTCTTCAATGAAATGGTTGCTTGTAATTTTTCCAATAAATCTCTCCCTAGGAGTGACTCCAGGGAGTTGGGCATGTATAGGAACTTGTGAATGCCCCACTGTTTCCCATATTTATATTTCAATGATTTGCAGAAATATGCTATTTCAGATTGGCCAGTTGCCCGCTTCACTAGAACGTAATCATTCCCTACTGGTACTAATGCTTTATTTAAAACTGAGTATGTTGCCCCTGCATCCACCAGAAGTTCCACCTCTTTTCCCTCCTTCCCCAGCTTCATTTTTATAACCAGTGGATCTGCTGGGGTAGATTCCCTCAGTCTTCCTCAGTCATCTTTTGCACGTGCAAACACCACCTCCCTTCCCCGGATCCCTTTTCCATTTCTTTTCTGTTCCGGACATTCGTTTTTCCAATGCCCAAATTTCTTACATAGGGCACACTGATCCTTGCCTAGCCGGGGCTCTTCCTGTCTAGGCCTCCTTTTTCCTTCTTCCCTAATAACTGCTATCAGCCACTTCTGCATGTTTAATTGAGGAAGAAAATCATAGAATCATAGAATATCCTGAGTTGGAAGGGACCCATAACAATCATCAAGTCCAACTCCTCGCACCTCACAGGTCTACCCAAAAGTTTAGACCATGTGACTAAGTGCACAGTCCAATCTCTTCTTAAATTCAGACAGGCTTGGTGCAGTGACTACTTCCCTGGGGAACCTGTTCCAATGCGCAACCAACCTCTCGGTGAAGAACCTCCTCCTGATGTCTAGTCTAAACCTCTTCTGCCTCAGCTTGACACCGTTCCCACAGGTCCTATCACTGGTGTTTATGAAGAATAGGTCACCCGCCTCTCCACTCACCCTCGTGAGGAAGTTGTAGACCGCAATGAGGTCCCCCCTCAGCCTCCTCTTCTCCAGGCTGAACAGGCCCAGTGACCTCAGCCACTCCTCATATGTTTTCCTCTCCAGGCCATTCATCATCTTCGTCGCCCTCCTCTGGACACTCTCCAACAGTTTAATGTCCTTTTTGTACTGTGGTGCCCAGAACTGCACACAGTACTTGAGGTGAGGCCACACCAGCACAGAGTAGAGCGGGACGATCACTTCCCTCGACCGACTAGCAATGCCGTACTTAATGCACCCCAGGATACGGTTGGCCCTCCTGGCTGCCAGGGCACACTGCTGGCTCATATTCAGCTTGCTGTCAACCACAACCCCCAGATCCCTCTCTGCGGGGCTGCTCTCCAGCGTCTCATCACCCAGTCTGTATGTATAGCCAGGGTCGCCCTGTCCCAGGTGCAGGACCCGGCACTTGCTTTTGTTAAACTTCATGCGGTTGGTGATCGCCCAGCTCTCCAACGTGTCCAGATCTCTCTGCAGGGCCTTTCCACCCTCAGCAGAGTCCACAACTCCTCCAAGTTTGGTGTCGTCGGCAAGTTTGCTCAAAACACCTTCCAGTCCTACATCCAAATCATTTATAAAAACATTGAAGAGGACTGGCCCTAAAATGGAGCCTTGAGGGACCCCACTAGTGACTATCCGCCAGCCTGATGTGGCCCCATTTACCACAACCCTTTGAGCCCTGCCCGTCAGCCAATTGCTCACCCATCGTATGATGTTTTTGTTTAGCTGCATGCTGGACATTTTGTCCAGTAGGATCCTATGGGAAACCATGTCAAAAGCCTTGCTGAAGTCCAAAAAGATCACATCAGCTGGTTTCCCTTGGTCGACTAGATGGGTGATCTTATCATAAAAGGAAATCAAATTTGTTAGGCAGGACCTACCCCTCATGAATTGGCTGGGACCAATGGCTGCATTGTCCCCCAGGTGCGCTTCAGTAACTTCAAGAATCATCTTCTCCATAATTTTACCAGGCACTGACATGAGACTGACAGGCCTGTAATTGCTAGGGTCTTCTTTCTTGCCCTTCTTGAAAATCGGCACAACATTTGCCAGCTTCCAGTCTACCAGGACCTCTCCAGATTCCCAAGATCATTGAAAAATAATTGAGAGAGGTCCCGCGATGACGTCAGCCAGCTCTTTAAGCACCCTGGGATGAATCACATCCGGACCCATGAATTTGTATGGATCTAGGTGGAGCAACAAATCCTGTGCACGTTCAGGGTCGGTTGGGAGTTTGTCATTCCCACTGTCATGGTCCTCCAGCTCAGGGCACCCTGGGTCCTGAAGCTCATCATCAGTGTTGAAGACGAAGGCAAAGAAGGCATTAAACATCTCTGCTTTGCCTATGTCCTTGTCTGTGATGGTGTGCCTGTCACCTTGTCTGTGCATGGTGTGCATCTCACCAGGAGCTGCTGCTTGTTTCAATTCAGAAATTGATTTCACTGATCTGCAGGAAGAGACAATCTATTGCTTCCTGTCTTCTCTTGAAGCAATGGGATCATGAGATTGGCAGCTGATGATTATGATGATTACATGTATCTCTGATTTCTAAGAAGCTGCAAGCTCAGGAAGACAGAAGTGTAAGTGAAGTGCCACAGCCTCGTAATCTTGTGATATTCCTCACCTCATTTCTTTCACCTTGATGGGGAAGAATTAAAGGATGTTCAGAGAGCTGATGCCCATGGGATCTCTCTCTTCTTCCAGATGCCAGAGAGAGTTGGTGTTTAGCTTCAGGGTTTTTAAATAGAAAGTTAGGAAAGGATTAGTTGCCTCAGTTTCATGACTATTCAGTTCTTCCTGGGCTAAAAATCAAGAGGGCAAGAACAGGTGGATGAACTGTTTATTCTGTATATACACATGGGTTAAACAGGCTAAAGGGGAATTGCCTCAAAGAGGTAATTTTTCCCATTGTGGAAGGAAAAAGAAGTCATAGAAACAGAACACATCTGGGCAGACATTAGAGAGCAGTTTAACAAGGAAGCCGTTGTAAGGCACTGGAGGTCATGACCTGACAGTTATGGAATCTTAATCACTTGTGGCTTTTAAGAGCAGATCAGAAATGCTTTGCTTAAGCTTTTATTATGCTAAGGAGAATTGATCATGCTTTGAGATAGTAAAATGGATTAGGTGACACCTTGAGGATGCTACCAGCCCTGTTTGTCAATGAAAGCCTCAGGACTTACTCAGCTAACACACAAAGGCTTTTTATTGCACCTGTGTTACCATGACTCAAGGCTTGAGTAGGCTTCCTGGGGCAGTGGCACTCCCAGAGCACCACTTTATCACTTAATACCACACCAGTTGGGAAATTTGGTGGGGGAAGAGGAGTCTCTACTCCTGCACCCTGAGGGCAGCTGAGTGGTTTCTGGCTGTGCTGTTTCACAGCATGGCAGCATGTGTTGCGGCCCACTCATAGGCAAAAAGCCAGACTACAGAGGGTGGCAGGGCCGGACTCTGACTCAAGAGCTGTCCAAAGATAGCCATGTGTTGCTTCCCAGCATTGGAAACATAAGGAGAAAAAATACCCAGCAGCTGCATGCGAGCTGCGTGCCACAGCTGAGCCATCTGCAGCACATGCAACATAAATCAGGGGCCAGTTGTCAGGTCCTACAGTTCAGCTTTTGATGAGAACAGGGAAAGTCAAATAAATGAGATTTATGCAGCAAATGGACTGTCAGTAAGATGTCTCAGCTCTTCAGTTACACATTTGCATGGGCAAGGTGCCTTGCAGGGCAATCAGAGATATCCCTCCTAGCCACTGGTATTTTAGGGCAGCCTGGCTTCTCCAAACTGGGGATTGGATGCCAGCACAGGAACAACTTGCAGGGGTGCTGCCAAGACAGGAGCATCCTTGGCTGAGAAAATGTTTGATTTTGGGCTTTGCCCTCTGCCCTGGCAGCTGTTGAGTGTTTCCATGGAGGTCAGAGCAGGTGGCGGGGAGCTGTGCCACAGCCTGTAGGGAGACTGCCAGCTGGACCTCTCTGCTGCTGCATATTAGGAAATAATCACCCAACTGGGAATAACACAATTGCTTGGGGAGGCTTTTGCTACTTCAGCCCAATTGCAGATTACATCATCTGCTCTGAGCCTGTTTTTTGGGGATGCTGTATAATAACACCTGCACACGCTTGCAGTTGTGTGGGGCTCCTGCAGCTCAGCCTGAGCTGGGGATTGCTCTGTTGTACTGCTGACCCATGTAGGACATGTACTTTGTCACAGCTCATTCAATTCCTCCCCCTAGGAAATAGGAAGATCCAAATTCCACCTGGAAAATAAAGGGATTTAAAATTATGCACTAGGCATGAACATCAGTGGTCAACCTCAAGTATAAACTTGTATAAATGTATAATAAATTTTACCACAAAGTGATATACTGTTCTTATCAGGATAACATGCAAAATAAAAATAATAATAAAAAATCTTCAAATCAGCTCAATGATATGGATTTATTTAAAAAGAAAATGTTTAGGTACTTAAATCAGAATAATAAAGATGCTAGAGAAATGCAAAAAACATGAGACAAAATTAAGGCCAATGTGATGAAATATGTATATATTTACTCAAAATACATTGGATCAAAAAATGTGGATGGACTCTCTTGGCTATCATTTGGCTAGTCCATATTATACGAATATTCTATGGTTCATTGAGATTGCTTTTCAAGCTTCCCCGGCTCAAAATGTTCAAAATTTTCTTCATTCATCTCAACCCTTTAGTAGAGAACTTTGAAATTAAATACATTTTTAAAATCTTAAAATAGTTTCAAGATGTATTTGAAAAGGAAGTTGGCTGCATATTGTACTGTCTCCAGTAAAACACTCCAATTATTCTTTTGATACAGAATTCCATTTTGGAAAGTTCTAAACAAAAAATGGTATGTGCCAACATGCCTGTAAATGTACTTAAGGCTTTTTTAATCACATCTAATACTGAATAGGTCTGGGAAAGATTTTGTATCTCTAAGCTATTCTTTGAGTTTTTAAATTACAGGGACCAGCACTGGAACAATAGTAATTCTGGTCCGCAGAGCCATGCATGCTGCAGGAAATCCTTCAGCTTTGTCTCTGGGTATGCTGTTGCTGTCAGTATCTTCATGTGGCTTTAGAAACATTTTACGTTTTCTTATGTACTAACTTCATTAAAACAATTCTGTACCAGGCTGGAAGGATTTCTGCTTCTCCAATTCAGAAATATTTCACTTAAAAGAAATAATTCACAAGTGAGTAAGCAGAAGCTTTACCAGTAAGTGTGTGCTTGAAGTCAAACTTGTGTTTCCTTCGTTCTTAGCTGGGTAACACCTACGTGGTAGGACACAGCACTACCTTCATCTGCCTTTAAGTAATTCAGCATTACACCATCCTTCCTAAACTATGCAATCTCTTGTCCTATTTAAAAAAACAAACAAACAAACAAACTCCAAAACCACGATCTAATGTAATAAATGTTTCCTCTAGCCCCATGCTAGATGTGCCTTTAATGCTAATTAAGCAGCACAGCTGCTTAATTAGCCAACATTGGCTGGCAAAACCCAGCAGTGAGGAAGGTTTGTCTTCCTTCCCTGGAAGAGGAGGGCTGTAGGTAGAGAATGGGTGAGCCTTTTAGGGCTGTGTGGGGCATTGCCACCCTTGTGCTGGTGTCCTGGGCACCTTCTCTCTGATCGCAGGTCAGCAAGTAGAGGAGATGGTGCGACATCGTGAGGGAGCAGGAATGCAGAGAGGATGGCTTGGCTGGGTTTCAGCATCCCATTTGTGATTTCAGATGCTTGGCAGCCTGCAGCTGAGCTTGGAAAATGGGAGTTTTTAAAATGTTACTCAGAAGGTAAAGTTTTTATATATTCCTTCTGCAGAGGGTGTTTAGCAATGTGCCTATGGATGCTGCCCTTGGACCCCCGGGGATGGGGTTTTTAAAAAAAAAAACATTCTCCCGGTCTGGAGTTGGAGGGAAACTTTTGTCCTGGGGGGGGCGGGGGCGACATGGACATGACAACAAAAGAAGTGAGCAAGTATGAAGGAGCTCTGCTCTCCCTGCAAGACCCAGCGAGGGAAACCAGCCTGGAAACACTTATTAGCCAAGCAGCTTGGCAGCCAGCTTTTACTTTGACAGGGGAGCACAGCACAGGGTCATTCCTGCATCTGCTAGACAAATGCTGAGCTAATTTCCTCCCATTGTCTTTGGGGAAGCACAAATGCTGCAAAGAGGATGTTGAGGTCCCCTGGAAGCTTAGGCTGTGCCTCCTTCCATAGCTAAATAAACCTCCACTGCTTCTCTGGTGAGCCTTTTGACCAAGCCCTTCCTCATGGGACAACAAAACCTCCCGTGGTTCAATGTATACCCATTACCCTTTATCCTAGCACAGCACCCTCCTTGTGCCCTCTGCTTTTGAGACCGCTGGTTTTGGGTGGGCAGATTTTAATGTGCTGATTTTGGACAGGCTGATTTTGATGCGCCAATTCCAGATGCACCAATTTTGGATGAGTCTGGTGCCCCTACAAATGACGGTCTCTCTGAAGCACCCCCAAAAGCACATCTTTAGGACAGTGACTTGCGGAAAACGGACTCCACAATCAGTAAGATTGTAAAGTAGGTATGTTTATTCAGTGCTGGGCAGCACGGGGTGTACTCCCACCAAAGTCATGCGCACCCGACGCAGCAACTTGCCATGGTTATATGCAGTAAAGAGTTACATATGCATGAAGTGTCACAATGTGCATATACATATGCATAACCTGTCCCTGCTTCATATTAAAATTAGTTCAAGAACTCATTTCCATAAGCTCCTCCCATCTGCGCTTGAGCAGTGTCTCCTGGTGGTGGTCGCCAGGGGTCGTGGGGATGAAGGTTGGTGATTCTTCCTTGTCACCGCTAGCTGACCTCTTGTCCATCTGCAGGACCAGTTTCTGCCAGTTTCTTAAGATAGTCTTGAAGCCAGGGATAGAAGAATGGGGGCTTGCTTAATCACATTAAAAGTAGACGTTGCTGAGTGTCTTTGCTTACTACTGTGCAAATTAACCAAAACAAGGAGTCTCAGGGCCCCTCATAGAGGATGTGTCCTGACAAAAATGGGGAACCTGTCTCAAAAACCAGCTGAGACCGACCTTGTGGTTTGGACAAGAGCCAAGGAGCAGCTGAGTCTACAAAGGCAGGAGGTCAACTAGTGGTGATGAAGAAGAGTTATCAGACTTCATCCCCACGAACCCCGAAACCACCACTGGGGAGAGCACTGCGGGGATTTATGATTGGAATGGGGCTCATTAAGAATCTGAAATAGTAAAGTTTGTATGTGGAAGGAAGAGTTTAATCCCAGACAACTGGGACGTTTGGGAAGAACATTAGGAAAAGATAGTAAAAACCTGCAATAAAAAGGTTTGCGTGGAAATTGAAACAAGGGACAGGAACTAATAAGGATTAGTAATACATAAATAAATAAATAAAAGGGAATGGGAAATCAAGGAAATGGGTAATATCCAAACAAGTATTGCAATAAATGGTGGCCACTATATAAGCTAAATGGCCACTTTATGGATCAATCGACTATAACACTATCTTGCAATTAATGTTGTTTTTGAGGAGAGAAGGGAAATGGCATGAAATGTTGTATACTGATATGTTGTTTCAGCATCTTAGAGGGAAAAGGAATTAAGTTGGCCCCTGACTGAGCCTTTGGTGTTGGCATTAGAAAAGTACAGGCTGGAGAAAGATAAAGGAAGTGTTAAAAGGGTTGTTGAAGGTGTTAAAGTTGTGGCATGTAGTATTTGACAGAACTGTTTGAAGTTGAATGAGCAGGGAAAGAGCATGTAGGAATGTTAGTAGTTCTGCCTCAACCCGAGGCTGAGATTTCAAAATCAGGGGTGTGAGCCCTCTGGGGCAGAGGGATCATGATGGGTCTGAGTGAGTTGTCATGGAAACAGGAAAAGGCGTTTTTATTTGCAGTGCTTGAAATTTAAAAAGGGAAAAATGATTGGAATTAATCAATTTTTATACTTACCCAATTTGCCAAGGTCCTTGTTAGGAAGGGACTTGCTGGAAAAAATGGATGCAAAAATTTCTTTTGAACAAGGAAAAACGGAAATAAATTGAAAGGATGCCTTTTTCTGCCTGCCCGTGGCAACTGAAAGCCAGAAACTCTTTGCCTTTGAATGGGAAAATCCTAATAGAGGACAAAAAACTCAGCTTATTTGGACTGTGTTACCACAGGGGTTCAAGCATAGCCCTACCATATTTGGGAAACAACTAGCCTGTGATCTTGAAGTTTGAAAGACCCCTTTGGGAAAAGGGGACACTGTTGCAATATGGAAATGATAGCTACTGAAGAAGAAAAGGAATGGGTATAATGGACTTACTAAAGTTTTTCAGCACTAATTCTGTGAACTCAGCCTCTTTCCTTAGTCATGATTGTATCAAGACCATGGACGCGGTATACTCCAGCTGGCCAGACTTAAAGGATACACCCCTAGAAGATGCAGAGGATTGGTACATAGATGGCAGCAGCTTCGTCCTCCAGGGATTTCACCTCACAGAATATGCGGTAACAAACATAAGCCCAAAAGGTGGAAATCATTGCCTTGATAAGAGCTCTTGAGCTGGCAAACATTTGGACAGATTTGAAATATGCCTTTGGTGTGGTGCATGCACACGGGGCAATTTGGAAGGAGAGAGGACTTTTATCTTCCTCAATTAAACATGCAGAAGAGGCTGATAGCAGTTATTAGGGAAGAAGGAAA
>JAACYO010020418.1:0-10883 GCA_011074415.1 Stictonetta naevosa
GTTGAAACATTTCTCTAACCCCAAATCACTCCTTCTCAGACGTTGATGTCCAGCACAGAATAGTTTACCACCAAGATACTCTGAAAAAGGAATGGAGAAAGGAAAATGAGAGACTTTATTCAGGGTTCAGGGTTGAAGACCAAGAAGGTACAGTCATACAGTCGTGCAAGAAACATACCTCTGTTGTGCAGCCGGGTGAGTACCTGCAAAGTACTGATGCATGTGGCACTATGGAAATAGATGGCAGAGCTGTGGAAATGGATGGAACAGCAAATAGCACTCCTACATCATGAATCGCTTTCATGTTAACATTTTATATTGGCTGCTAAATGGCATCGATCCCTCTGGACTGGTGGCAAATTGAAGTGCAGAAAGAGCAAGTGACTTCCTCAAAATTGCCCCCTCAGTCAGTGGCAGAGGAAGGAACTGAAGCAATTTGCCAATTAGCAGCTTCTTGTATGCTCTGCTGTGTCACAGGTTAGGTAATAATAACAATTATCACCTGCAGTGGTGATTAATCTAGCTAGGTTTGTGGTTTTGATCAAATAAGCTGCTGCAAGGATACATTTGTTAGTATAGACCCGTAAGGGCCTTTATCCCGAGCTTTTCAGATATGCCGAAAATCTGGTTTAGTTCCAAACGATTCCTCCTTTTTTCCTCCTTTTGTTTGAGAGGGGGATTAAAAACAGCACAGCTTTTGCAGGCAGCATCCAAGGACCAGAGTCAATCACTTCTCTTCTGTACGAGAGTGTCTTATCCTACAAGAGGGCCCATTCTGTTCAGTGGGATTAGTTATAAGAGTATAACTCAGCTGGACAGCAACAGCAGAATCTGTCCTCAGGTGTTCACTGTATGGTATCTAAAAATAAGTGTAATCCTAGAAGTAAAATATATCTCATCCATAGATTAGATTCCTTTCATCCAGGAATAATGTGCATTCTTTATCTGCAATATAAAAGACATTCTATCTAATTGGAAAAAAAAGAACACAAGTGGTTACATTGTTTGGAAAAAAATAAATAAAATATTATTTACCAGCAAAAGCAGCAATACCAATGCAAAGAATGGGTTTAGATCACTACTCTACGACAACATTTTTCCTCTGAAATGTTTGGTGCTGAAAAATATGCAGGAAGAGAATTTGCAATCATTTTTACCCTTTTCTTTTTGATGAAAGAGATGCATGTTGCTTTTGGCTCACCGGAGTATATCTGCCTCATCCAGCTGATGTGGCAGAGGCTGGGATCCCTGAATCTGTTGCTTAGGTTATACAATTGTTTATCTGATTCAACAGGCAACCGATTGAGAATAGGTAGTCTTGATCAAAAGTAATGTAATTATTTCCAGTTTATTGATGTTGTAATGACCCCAGTTTAATGACTGTATCTTCCCAAGAGCATAGACATTAGCTTTGTTAACAAGATTTTCAAAAAATGTATCTGTTTCAGGAACATAGCACATGAAGGAGGGAAAAAGGACTCCGTATCCATCTTTGACAGATCTTATAGCCACATTAGGATCTGAGAAATACAAAGGAGAATCTGAGGCTTTAAGCAAGATTCTTTTCTTTCCATAGATAAACCTGAATTGGAAGAGTGAGGTAAGTGATAAATGTATTTTGCTGGGTGTTCATGAAAGGTCCAGCCTGTGGAGTTGAAAAATAAAAAGCTCCTTGCTGAATTCAAAGATGCAGACAGCATTACCAGAGAGGCTACTTTTTTTGTGTATTTTGTATCTATGTCCCATCAAAATTCCTCTTTCACGTATGCAGACAGTGTTAATCATGACCACAAGTAATTCTTATTAATAGTGCAAAGCGCAAGCAGCAGAAAAAGCTGTAAGACGAATGAGTTACAAGGCTCCTACTTCAACAGTAAAACCCATAGTTTCAAGTCACAGACATTAACATTTCACCACTGATTATCTTCCCTGAAGAAGTTCCCATGAGCCATGGTCCTTAGTGGGTATGTTGCCAATAACTGGAGAAAAATTGCCTCCATCTATCTGTGTCTCTTTTCCATCTACAGAATGGGGATAATATCAATTTCCCCCACGGAGCAATTTTTCAGAAATACTTTTTTCTACACCACCAGAGTGCAGACCAGAATGCAGACACGGGCGTCATGAAGAGAAAAGCCAGGTGCACCCAGAAGTCCACCTTACACAAACCGCTGCATTGCTTGCAACGCTTGTTTTCAACATGCTGACCACTTGGCACTGGTACCTACTCCTGCTTCTGAGAAAGGCTGGAAGGGTCCCCTAAATAGGAATAGCCATGCTTAGCTTGTTGCTGAGGCTCTACACACTCGTGCCACAGATGTGGTGTGCCCATTGCAGGACAGCATCTCTTCCACCTCTTGGGACTGCACAGACAGAAGCACTAACAGCAGCTCTGCACTGACAGTCTCAGAAGAATCGTGGTGGAAAACAGTCGTTCCCCCCTGACTGCTGGGAAACAGCAAGTACGAAGCCTCATGGCAATGGCACAAACCACGTCTTGGTTGGGCTGTATGCAGTCAGCTGCAGCAGATTGGTGACTGTGTGTGGCCTGCATGTTTTCCTGACTGTGCCACTCACTGTGGCTGCTCAGTGCTAAGGGACGGATTCTGCCATACCCAGCGGTCAGAGGAAGCATGGGCTATCTGACCTCCCCAGGACCTGAGGAGGCAGAAGGGAGCAGAGACAGTCCCTACCCAAGAGCAGTTGAATCTTGCAGAACCTTCTTTCTTCCCACAAACCACCACCATCCACAGCTGGCATGAACTACACACGCCATAAAGATTCATGGATCTGTGCCAAGTTCGGATGGCATGCAGCAGGAAGCAATTCTCCCTTACACACTTTTGCTGCCCTTACTGGAGTGGACATGGAGCTGAGATTTTTACATTTAGGCTATTTGAAGTGTACTGTAGTTCTTGAATCAATGAAATACGACAGAAGCGTGGGGAATGTTTGCGGGTCCAGGCAGCAATTTTTGGTCTTCTTTCTTCTGCAGGAAATGCCACCTACTATTTTCATTGGACTCCTTGGTACTCTGCTTTCCCGGATTCCAACCATGAGGATGGAATGGGTACATACCACGTGCCACCCTGTGGTTCTACATAGTAATGAATACTATGACTAGGACCAGAGTGGTCCTGTCTCCAGCCAGGTAGAGGAAAGGGACAATTGGTTTTATTGGACAGTGTGGATTTGATGACCTGGCACGTCAGACCCACAGAAATATAAGGCTCTAGTGGACACCAGTGCACATTGAACCCTAATGTCATTAAGTTATGAAGGGGCAGAACCCATCTGTATTTCTGGAGTGGATCCCAACAGGGAATATACAGGGGGATCCCAACAGCTAACTTCATTGGAGGCTGAAGTGAGTCTAACGGACAATGACTGGCAAAAACATCCCATTGTGACTGGCCTGGAGCTCCATACATCCTTGGCGTAGACTACCTCAGGAGAGGGTACTTCAAGGACCCAAAAGGGTACTGGTGGGCTTTTGGCATAGCCGCCTTAAGTACAAAGATTAACCAGCTGCCTACCTTACCCAGCTGCTTGGAGGACCCTTCTGTTTTGGGGTTGCCGAGGATCAAAGAATAGCAGGTTCCAGTTGCTACCACAACAGTGCACCGGCGGCAATATCGCATCCACCGAGACTCCCTGATTGCCACCTCTAAGCTGATTGATGGACTGGAGATGCAAGGAGTGATCAGCAAGACTCACTCACCTTTTAATAGTCCCACACAGCCAGTGTGAAAGCCTAATGGCAAGTGGAGACTAACAGTGGACTACCGTGGCCTGAACGAAGTTGTGCCACCACTGAGTGCTACCTTGCCAGACACACTAGAACTTTCCCTATGACCTGGAGTCAAAGGCAGCCAGTATTGTGGGAACGCATCACAGGTGGAAGGCTGCTGTATGGAGTCCTATACAACAAGTTGCAGAAACTGATGAAGGAGGAGGTGAATTGAAGCAATCTGCAAAGTGAAAGCCACGTAGCTGGCTTTAGATATTGCTGAAAGAGAAAAGAGGCCAGTTCTCTATCTCTACATGGACTCCTGGATGGTAGCAAATGCCCCGTGTGGGGTGGTGGCAGCAATGGAAGCAGAACAACTGGCAGTGCCGAGGCAAACCCATCTGGGCTGGTGCACTGTGGCAAGATATTGCTGCTGGGGTGGAGAACCTTTTTGTAAAAGTATGCCACATACATGCTCACGTGCCCAAGAATTGAGCCATCTAAATAAGAACATCTAAACAACCAGTGGGTTCTGGGAGGTGTCTCAGTCTGGGGACGAGAAGGCTAAAGAGAGGGTGCTTGAAGATGCAGCCAGAGCCTCCGTGGCAGTGCCCAAAGCACAGCAGGGCACAATGCTTTGCCTTTCAACTTCTCTTGCAACTTGCCCCTGCTCTGGGCCAGCGCAACAGAGGGAGACTGTTGGAGGCCCCCAGAGTCCTTAGGGCCTGGAGATGGGAGGCCCTGAGGCTGAAGCTCCTTCCCATGGCAACACAACCATGTTTGGCTACAGGTGTGGGCCACCATCACAATGGCCATCTCATTGGCCTGCTTATGTCACAGCAGCAACCAGCACCCCACCTTTCTTTCTGGGCCCTATAAATACAGGAGCCTCGCAGCTGGCCCACCACTTGCGAGGCTTCGAGGCTTTCGAACACCAAGGATGCTCGGAAGCAAGAGGAGCCAGAGCAGGGAGACGGGTGGCTGCCCATCGTTGAGTGCAGCAATGAGGAGACTGGTGGTGTTCTCAGGCCCAAGGAGGAGGCTGCGTCATTGGAAGAAAAAGCAGAATGGGAGGAGGAAGATCAGCTCTCTCACAAGAGCGATGGCCAGCATTCATGTCAACCACGGAACGCAGAGCGCGGCTGTGAAGCCACCAGGGAGCAGTGCAAGGCCCCAGCATCAAACAAAGCAGACTGGGACGACAAATGGCTCTTCTGGCAAGACGGTGATGGCCAGTGTCCATGTGACCGGCAGAACGCAGAGCACAGCTCTGAAGCCAGCAGTGACCAACACGAGTCCCCGGCATGTCGTTTGGACAAAGAATGCTGTGGGACCAAGGCCCGCCAATCGTCCTGCCAACAACCAGGCACACAGGCACATCCATCTGCCAGCCAACAGGGAGGAGCCCATGGACGTGGATCCACCACGAGATGCAGAACAACCCATGGAGGTGGATCCACCACTGACAGAACAACCATGGAGCTACCCTGGCATGTCCTTGGTGTCCACCGCCAGAGCCCGGCAGGAGTGCCCGCACAGCTCCCTACGCGTGACGTAGCCTCCGCGCCCACCTCTAACTTGGGCAGAACCACCAGATTTAATGTCTTGCAGGCTTGCCTGTAAGACACTGTGTGAATAAATAGGTGTTTTGATAGTTGTTGAGGCTTGTGTGAGCTCTTCTTTCCCATCCCCCGTGCCACTTGAAGAGGTGGCATCTCTTCTTCATGGAGCCCTAAGGGAGAGGGGAGGAGGGGACCTGGCTGCTGTAGTGGTTTCACAGGAGGAGTCCCTCAGAGGACCACCATGGGCTTGGGGAGGGGGAATGCTGGGAGGTGTCTCAGTCTGGGGATGAGAAGCCCAAACAGTGGGTGCTTGAAGATGCAGTCAGAGCCTCCGTGGCAGTGCTCAAAGCATAGCAGCATACTGAGCAAACAAGTGAGAGGGGCAGCAGTTCCTCTGGAGAAGCAAAAGCCTTCTGGTCTGCCAGGAAGGAGTCCTGGAATTCAGTGTTTGGGGTTCCTTTGAGATGCTTCATGAGGAGCTCTTCCCAAGATGGGGCAATAAACAAGGAAACAAGAAAACCACCACCACCACCACCACCACCACCTGGTAAAAATGCTCTCCCCTCCTATTTGGCAATTTGGGGACTGTGTGCGGGCTCATCTCCCCTTCTGGTTGTTCGAGCCCTGCTGTGCCATCCCCCAACCCTCGTGAAGATGTGGCAACTTGTCCTAGTTTTGGCTGGGATAGAGATAATTTTCTTCACACTGGCTGGTGCAGTGCTGTGTTTTGGATTTGGGGTGACAATATTGCTGATCACACCCTGATGGTTTAGTTGTGGCAGAGCAGTGCATACCCAGAGCCAATGGCTTTTCAGCTTCTTGTTCTGCCCTGCCTGGGAGGAGGCTGGGGGTGCAGCAGGAGCAGGGAGGGGACAGACCCCGGACAGGTGACCCAGACTGGCCAAAGAGATACGGCATCGTGCTGAGCAATGAATATGGGGGGTGTTGGCTAGGGAGGTGGGGCTGCTGCTTCGGGTCTGGCTGGGCATCGGTCAACAGGAGGTGAACCATTGCATTGGGCATCACTTGCTTTATATTTTCTTTTTCTTTTTTTTTTTTTTTCATTGTTAATATTATTCTCACTTCCTTTTCTGTCCTATTAAACTGTCTGTATCTTGACCCACAAAATTTTACTCTTTTTACTCTCTCCCATCCCACTGTTGGTGCTGGGGGGCAAAGGACTGAGTGAACAGCTACTCAGTGCTTAGCTGCCTGCCCACTTCTACCACAACACTGCTTTTTGTTTCCCAACACTGGGCACAAAGAGTTGTTTTAATGAGAGTTCTGGGCAAGTTTGTTAAAAGCATTACATTAGTTTAATACTGCTGGTCACAATGTTGATTTCTTTTCTTTAGGCACTGGTGTGTGATTTTTCAGAGTGGTGTTCCAAGCCTTCAAATCTGTGTATCTGCAGATGTGCCTGGAGGTCACTAGTATGTTTTAAGGTAACTAGGATCTCTATCTACCTTTTGTGATTATGATTTATAGAAAAAACCACCACAACAAAAAACAACCGTCCTCTCTGTGTTTTCTGTTAAAACATGTCTCCTCTAACTATTACATTTTCCTTAAGGGGATTCTGGAGAGTTATCCATCTGGAATACTTGCTTGCACTCGTTTTCTACAGGTGAGTTGCTTTTTTTTTTTTTTTAAATCTATACCAAAATGCCCTTCAAAAACAATTCCTTGGGCACTGCAGGTGCTGTTTTAGTCAAACAAACTCCTTGTCTAAAACTATCATTTGATATAAAATCTGAACCATATTTTTAAAACATAGTTTGAAGACTATTAACACTAACACTGTCATCTGATACTCCTTAGTGAGCTGAGTAGCTAGATTGCACTGGGTTTAGAGGGTTTATAATCTTTGGAAAAGTGGGCAGGCCACTAGAGAGGACTATAAGGATGTAGCGAGGCTGTGCAGGGACAAAATTAGGAAGGCCAAAGCTCATCTGGAGCTCAATCTGGCTACTGCCGTTAAAGATAACAAAAAACGTTTTTACAAATACATCAACACAAAAAGGAGGACTAAGGAGAATCTTCATCCTTTACTGGATGCAGGGGGAAACTTAGTCACAAGAGATGAGGAAAAGGCGGAGGTGCTCAATGCCTTCTTTGCCTCAGTCTTTAGCGGCAATACCGGTTGTTCTCTGGATACCCAGTACCCTGAGCTGGTAGAAGGGGATGGGGAGCAGGATGTGGCCCTCACTATCCATGAAGAACTGGTTGGTGACCTGCTACGGCACTTGGATGTGCGCAAGTCGATGGGGCCGGATGGGTTCCACCCAAGGGTACTGAGAGAACTGGCAGAGGGGCTGGCCAAGCCCCTATCCATCATTTATCAGCAGTCCTGGCTATCGGGGGAGGTCCCAGCTGACTGGCGGATAGCAAATGTTACGCCCATCTACAAGAAGGGCCGGAGGGCAGACCCGGGGAACTATAGGCCTGTCAGTTTGACCTCAGTGCCAGGGAAGCTCATGGAGCAGATCCTCTTGAGAGTCATCAGGCGGCACTTGAAGGGCAAGTAGGCGATCAGGCCTAGTCAGCATGGGTTTATGGAAGGCAGATCCTGCTTGACGAACCTGATCTCCTTCTATGACAAAGTGACGCGCTGGGTGGATGAGGGAAAGGCTGTGGATGTGGTCTGCCTTGACTTCAGCAAGGCTTTTGACACCGTCTCCCATAGCATTCTCCTCAAGAAACTGGCTGCGCTTGGCTTGGACTGTCGCACGCTTTGTTGGGTTAGAAACTGGCTGGATAGCCGGGCCCAAAGAGTCATGGTAAATGGAGTCAAGTCCAGTTGGAGGCCAGTCACTAGTGGCGTCCCCCAGGGTTCGGTGCTGGGGCCGGTCCTCTTTAATATCTTCATCGATGATCTGGACGAGGGCATTGAGTGCACCCTCAGTAAGTTTCCAGATGACACCAAGTTAGGTGCGTGTGTCGATCTGCTCGAGGGTAGGAAGGCTCTGCAGGAGGATCTGGATAGGCTGCACCGATGGGCTGAGGTCAACTACATGAAGTTCAACAAGACCAAGTGCCGGGTCCTGCACCTGGGGCGCAATAACCCCAAGCAGAGCTACAGGCTGGGAGATGAGTGGTTGGAGAGCCACCAGGCAGAGAAGGACCTGGGAGTGATGGTGGACAGACGGCTGAATATAAGCCAGCAGTGTGCCCAGGTGGCCAAGAAGGCCAACGGCATCCTGGCTTGTATCAGAAACAGTGTGACCAGCAGGGCTAGGGAAGTGATTGTCCCCCTGTATTCGGCTCTGGTGAGGCCTCACCTCGAGTATTGTGTTCAGTTTTGGGCCCCTCGCTACAAGAAGGACATGGAGGTGCTTGAGCGGGTCCAGAGAAGGGCGACGAAGCTGGTGAGGGGCCTGGAGAACAAGTCCTACGAGGAGCGGCTGAAGGAGCTGGGCTTGTTCAGCCTGGAGAAGAGGAGGCTCAGGGGCGACCTTATAGCTCTCTACAGATACCTCAAAGGAGGCTGTAGCGAGGTGGGGGTTGGTCTGTTCTCCCACGTGCCTGGTGACAGGACGAGGGGGAATGGGCTTAAGTTGCGCCAGGGGATTTTTAGGTTAGATGTTAGGAAGAACTTCTTTACTGAAAGGGTTGTCAGGCACTGGAACAGGCTGCCCAGGGAGGTGGTGGAGTCACCATCCCTGGAAGTCTTTAAAAGACGTCTAGATGTAGAGCTTAGGGATATGGTTTAGTGGGGACTGTTAGGGTTAGGTTAGAGGTTGGACTCGATGATCTTGAGGTCTCTTCCAACCTATAAATTCTGTGATTCTGTGATTCTGGGTTATAATAAATGAACAGTATTGCTTCATGCTATGGTAAGTATAAACTGTGTTGTGGCTTTGAGTTCATTCCTACAGACACTAGATGAATCTGCTTATTTGAGGACTAAGTTTGTTGTATTCATAAACTGTGAAAAGCATTTATTGTTGTTTGTACTGACATAGAAAGTCAGTATTGATATATGTCAGCTCTGTTGCTACTATTTTTCCATACTATGTTGATTAGCAATGCATCTCTTTGCAAGATGAACTCTTCTCAAGAAGTAGTCTTTTCCAATTCAAGAATTTTTCATAATTTCAAAGTAGATGTAAGGGGGTTACCTAGAAGACTTGCACTTATTTTAGGTGTGCTTAAGTAATAGCATAGGCTGAAGGCATGTAGTATGATACTTGATAATACTTGCTGAACTGCAGCTTAAGGAATGCATGATGATTGTGAAGGTCTACAGAGAAGTAATAAAGGTGGTAGGCTGTTTGGGGAGTCAAGGGGGAACAAAATCAGAACACTTCAGCTGAAGAAATCTCAAAATTCAAATCAGACAAAAAGTAAAATCAATGATTTCCACTTATCTTTATATACCACTACATATAGAATATCACAAGCAAGGAGATAGCCCTACTAATCTGAAGACAACAGAACAAATAAAACAAATTTATTTAGAACAATAAAATTCAAACACTCCAAATAGTATCTGTTGTCCTTTTTGAAAAACAGCAGTCTATCTAAATGATGTTCTTTGGTAGTGAACTAAATTCCCACAGCAAAAATATGTATACATTTGCTAGAAAAGGATTTTAAAAGTTCTGTCAAACTTCATTTTTATCTTAATTCCAAACAAAAATTAAGAAATTTTTCCCAACCTCAAGATTTTGACAGATAAATACCCTTGTGATCTGCTTACATAGCAAATACTTAATGTTTTGTGTTTGGATGCCTGTGGCTATATTGCCTGCAGCATTTTATTACTATCTGCTGGTTTTGCTGTAGAAGGGAGAAGGTTATGATCATTCTAAAAGTGCTTACACGGGGGAAAAAACCCTCAGTAACAGTAGTATTTTGGTAAGCTCTTGAAAGTTAAACAAGAACCAGTGACTTAAGACTGAGGCTGAATAAATTCAGGTGAAAAGAAAATAATAAAATGGTGAACCCTTGGAAAAATTGGAAGAGTTAAGAAAGTTCCATGTCATCCTGATTTACAGTTTTTGCTAAACAAACAAAAGGTACAGACTAGAATGAAAATTAATTCAGGGGGATCCTTTCACCTAGTTGTGCAGGGTATGTGTCTGTCCTCCTAGTTGGATAGGAGGAAATCTATTGTGGTGATGGAGTTTGAGATTTGTAACCCTGATTATATTCATAGTCCTAACATGTATAAAGTAGCATGAAGGTGGGGAGAACAAAAATGAGTGAATCTTTATTATGGATTGCAAAGATCCTACTCCTTAACCTTTAGCTCACAGATGAAAGCTGGTAACTTCTCATAGCTGAGGCCACCCATTTAGCTAATGTTTTATAGTGCTGTAATTCTTCAGTGATGTTTGCTATCATCAGTAGGTTAAGAGTGATCACCTCCGCACAAGGGATGTCAGTAAATCTTGTGGCAAGAATGAAGTCTTCGCTGTTTCCTCTTCACTCTCCCTGCCCCGTTCTTCTTAGAAGCACTCTAAGCAGTGTTTTTCTATAGTTCTGCTGAACAGCTCCCCAGAGAAAGATGCAGATTCAAATAAAACACTTCTGTGTTGTTTTTTCCCCATTTTGTTTGATCTGTAATAAATTCTGGTTTTATGCAA
>JAACYO010020428.1:0-24372 GCA_011074415.1 Stictonetta naevosa
GGGGGGGGGGGGGGCTCTTGGTGCAGCCTGGTGCCTGGTGCCCCCCCCCAGTCACCGACCTGCATGGGGGCACACCCACACAAACAGCCCCCGGTGCTCGGTGTGGGGGCGTCTCACTCCAGTAGTCGGGGTGACATCGGGCTGGGACACGGCACGGCAGCCTGTGTGGAGTGGGAGGGGAGGTAGCGGGTGAGCCCGTAAATGTGGAGATTGGTGACCCAAGGCAGGGGGCAGAAGGTGGCAGATGACGTGGAGATCATCAGAAGGCAGCAGGTGAGCCCTGAAACGCAGAGATCAATGGCATGAAGTGGGGTGGAAGGGGGCAGGTGAGCCCCAAAACATGGAGGTCGTCAGAAGGCAGCAGGTGAGCCCCAAAACACCGAGATTGCCGGCAGGATGCTGCCACTTCGAGGAGTTTTCAGTCGCTGCCTGAAGTCCTGCTTGTATAAAAAGAAGCCTGCTTCCTTCGGGTGCCTAGCGGTGGTGTGCTGGGTGCTGTTTCCCTGCCTCCACCAGTTTTTGGCATCTTCTCAAGCTTCAAAACGATGCCAACAGAGATGGAAAGAGAAAGGAGGTTGTGCCAGTGGAAGTTTAGCACCTGCTTGCTTCCCCGGTTGTTCCGGGTCCCTTTTAAGGTCATGCAGACCCCATGTACGGTCAATTTTTGCAGTTCTGGGACCTGTGTAGCCCTGTATCCTGGTCCTCTTCTGGCAAATTCACGTTCTGCTTACTGTGCTCACCTGTAAAAACATGCAAGTCCCCCAGGAGCGATTTTTGCCGGGTCTGCAGCAGCATTTTAGAAAGAACTCAGCAGTGGTGCCTGTTCTGCATGTGTTTTTACTCACCACTCTTCAGCAAACCATGCTTTTAGGATGCAGTCCGTCTCTTTTTAAGGCGCTGTGATCATCCTGTGCAAGTGTTGCTTTCTCTCCTTCAACAACTTGATCTGAATAAATGGCTCCAAAGTTACTCTGGAGAAGGAATTTTGCCTTTTTTTCATTTCCTGAAACTAGTGAGCTGTCTAGGAGCTGGAATCTTCCCTCAAGCAGGAGTATTTATGTGCAGCAGGGGAGAGGTGTAGATGTTAGTATCGAGTCGCTCATACCCAAACGTTTTATGTAGGGCCTTTTCTTTGAGAAATGTTGGTTTTAGAATTAGATGGCGACCGCTTAATTACTGTGTTCCTAACTGCTGTCGAAGACTGGATGGGAACCCAGATTTCTTTATTCCTTGAAAGAGCATCGCCCCAGGGCGATACCTGCGTGAACAGCCACCAAAGGACACAGATGTCACCCAAAACTGGGCAGCTTTTCTTTATAACCCAGAGGTGCAGCCCATGAGGAGCCCGCATTTCAGCAGAGAAAGAAGTGAAGCCGTTTTTGGTGTGTTTTGGGCCGAGCAGCCTCAGTTCCCCTTGCGCTGCAGGCACGGTATAGCTGAGGCTTCATCGAAGACCTCGCAGCCTCCCAGAACTGGCTTTGTTTCTCCTGCTTTTGTCTACGTGTGCTTGGCGGGCCGTTCGTGTAGGAGGATGGAGGAAAAAAATCGTGACCTGGCTGCCCCGAAGCTGAACAGGGCACAGCTCGGCCTCCAAAAGCACGGAAGGAAACCTGTCAGCGCTGAGGTTCCCCTTAGAAAACGTGGTCGTTTGCCTCTGCTCCCTATTTGCTTGCCACCTGGTGGTTTCTGTGATGGTTTAAATACAGTGGCACTCATTTCTGCCACGATTGCTGTGCTTTACTCTCCCCTTCTCCCGAGCTTTGAGGAATTCCACTGCTCCAACAGCCCAAAAAAGCCTTTAAAAGGGGGCATGCGTTCTGTAGATCAGTGGTGAGCAGGGTCAGGTCTTGGGCAAGGTTTGTCTCATGAAGCTCTCACGTAGCCTCACGCCATGGCTGCATCAAGCACCTTTCAGAGCTGGTTTCTCTTTCAAAACTCTGCCTGTTTGTGTTTGTTTTTTTTTTATATAATTTTCCTTAATTCTCAGAGTATCATCAACCCAAGGGTCAACGAGATGTTTTCAGACAGAGTTAATTGCAAATAAAGTATCAGTCAGGCTTTGGGCACGTTTCCCCATTAGTAAAAGCAGAAGTGCAGGTGTCATTAAAAACATCCTTGATTTTGGGGCAATTAAGGGAAGAAAGTGGAACTGTGGTAACAGCGGGGGTGGCTGGAGAAAGCACCTGAACCTTCTGACAGCTCTGTGTTTTTTTTCTTGCAGGTTATGGCACCTGGAGTACGGGGGCCAGCAATACCCAAGGTAAATTTCTGGTGTGTTCTGCTGAGCGTGTGTCAAAACCAAAACTCCCGAGGCCGAATCGTGGCCGGTTTTTGGAGCGGTGACGGCTCGGGGTGAGAGGAGGGGGCGCAGCCCCGCTGCCGCAATTCCCCCAGGCTTGGAGCTCAGGGAGAAAAAAGAATTGCAGGCAATCGCGTGCCCCAAACAGTGTCTTGGCACCAAAATGCTGCCGTGCAAACACTGGGCTGGCACCCCAGCTGTTTTACTTGAGTTTTGGGTTTTTTGGGCGGTCATTTGAGTGTTTTCAAGTGCAAATACTTTTAAAAAAAATAAATGTCTGTTTTCCATTTCATTCTCATAAGTAGCTGCTGGAAGTCCCAGCTTCTTCCTCACCCATTCTGAAAAGTAATTCTTACCAGCATTACGTTTGCTGCATCCCTCACCTAGCTGCTGCAGGGCGTTGCTTTCGGAGCTGACCCTGTCTCTTCTCTCTCGTTCAGGTACATACACGGCGAACGCGACAAGTTGGCAAGGTACGTGCTCAGCTCCGCGGTGCCCTGCTCAGTCTCGCATCGGCTGCGCCGCACGGAGCTGCTTTCCCCACTCCCGAAGAGCGCAGGAGTTTTCCTCTGGTGCAGGAAAAACGGGCTCGGGGCCGTTTGGTTTCCGTGAGGAGCCCTCATTGATTTCTTCGCCGCGATCGTGTGCGGCTTTTTCTTTTGCGGAGGAGAATCTCCATCCTGCTGACGGAGAGCCATCTGTTTCTTAAAGCAGGCACATTGCCTCGTGGTTGAGAAATTCATTTATTTCATGTCTCCGTTTCTCTTTTGATCTCAAACAGCCAGATGTGTTACCTCTGATCTCAGTAATACCACTTTTTATTTTTTTTTCCCCCTCAAAATCCGAGGCTTGCACTTGAAGTTCTGGCATCTTGATGGTGTCTACACTCAGGCTAGCGCCTCCTGAATAAAACATGATTTACATTTTGCTAGTAAGTGTTTCCTCTCAGTGCGGTGTTTAATTAATTGGCCCAGATTTGGATTGGCTGTTCTGAGCTGTTAATGCCTTCCCCGGGGAAAGCAAAAGCCCAAGATACTTCTATGAAATAGCATTTATTTGCTCCTCATGGGGTAAAATCAAATACTGCGCAGCAGGGCTGTCAACTCCAACCTCCCAGCCCAAATCATTGCTGAAAACTTGAGTTTTTCTTCCTTTGTTTCTCTTTCTGGGAAGCCCAGGAGCCCCAGCCAAGGCCCAAGTGCAGTCCCTGCTCCAGTGGGCTCACGATCCCACCGCAACCAAGAGCCAGGCAGCTGGGGGGGAACGCAAGGAAAGAGCGAGGCAGAGGCGCGCCGTCGGCCTTAACCGTTGTCAATTCTATTGTAGGCATGGTGGCCAAGGAGAATTATGAGGGATCTTCCTGGCAGACTTGGCAGTCGCATTACGAGAGCCCTAGGACTGACATAGCGAAGGGTGCGCCAGGTCAGAAGCGGCGACTGCAGAGCTGTTGGAGGAAGCTTGCTCTTAGCTCAGGGCTCAGGAGGTGGCGAGCGGGGGGGCAACTGGTGCCGTCGGGACCCCCCAGCACATCCTGTGGGGCGACCTCTGGCCTTAGGGCCTCGCTTCTTCCTGTGGTGGCTGGCTTTGTGCTCTCAGTGCTCCTCACTGCTTTGATTCCTTTTTTTCCCTGATGGATTTATTCCATCCCTTTGGTTCTTTGTTTGCTGGGTGTGCGGTGCTCTGGTCCTCTTTGGGTCTTGGGACTGCGGCGTAGCTGCCTCAGGCTGACAAAGTCCCACAGCATCCGCTGAGCTCGTTCCTAAATCACAAAGGGAACCAGCAGCGCTCCGTTTCCGTGGTTAGAAGCGCCCGAAGGAGATCTGTAAGCTTTAAGCGATGGGGAACAAGAAACCTCTGACATTTCTTGCTTTAAGAAGCCAGATTTCCTTTAAAGGCGCAAAGCTCAGCCGCAGCCTTGCCTGGTAGGGTCCGTTAGCGTCTCAGCTCTTCTCCCACGCTCCCTTGTCTTTATGACCCTGCATTAATGCTGATTTTTTTTCCCTTTCTGCCAGGCTACGAAGGCTATGACTACTACAACACCCAAACCACCGCCGCCAACACAGCGGCCACGTACAACTACGCCGCGGCCGCCACCTCCAGCACTTGGGAAACTCCCAAAACCTCGGAGATGAGCATGAACGCCGACGTCAGCTCCGCCATGCCCGTCGCTTCGTACAGCAGCGAGACCGTGGCAAACGAGAACTCGGATTCCATCATAGCCAAAATAAACCAGCGCTTGGATATGCTGTCAAAGGAGGGCAGCGGTGGCACGGGGGAAGGAATGGAAGACCAGGAGAGGTGACTGCTCAATTTCTTCTCGTTTTTTAACAGTAAAAGAGAGTGGCCTCGAATCACTGTGACGTCAGATTAAGCTGTTCTGGTTGCACAAGCATGATCCGGTGTTCATTCCAGGGTGAACAAGATTAATTGCTTATTTTTTAACCTGTCCTGATGTGTGCATGTGACACCACTTTATATATATATATATATATTTAAAATATATAAAATATTAAGCATATCAAACCTGATGTATATATCAGGCACTAAAAGTGACCTCCATGGTGGATTCAGTTAACAGATCTTGCAGAAAGCTTTTTCATTTCAAGAAGCTTAAAAGCTAGAAACACCTTTTCATCTACATCCGTCTTCCCTCACGGCTGCCCTGTAAGCTTTTCTTCCCACTGGGTTAAACCGTGCCAGCCTGGAAAGTCGTTTCATTTTGGCGTTCGTGTTACTGCTCAAATGATAATGCAGATCCTGGCAAGAGCTGCTGAATCAGCAAAGCTTCACCTCTTTTTTTTTTTTTTTGGCCATTTGATGTTATTTGGGACAGCTGAGAGGCTTATCTGAATTAATGCCATATGTGGAGGAACAGCTCTGAGTTTTGCCTTAAAGGGCTGCTTGGTTTCCTTTCAGGTTTTCCATGGTATTAAAGATACACCTGTGTGCTGGACGAAACGCTGCACTTTGCCTCTTTTTATAGCAAACTTAGGGTTTTGTTGCTTTTTACAGGGTTTCCCTTTCAAGCTAGAGTCTGTGCTTTTGTCCCTGCTGGTGGTGGCTGGTTGTTTTGCTGTTCCCCTTTTCCTCCAGCTGAGATCCTTTAGCAGGCAGGATGTTCTCTTTCAGTTCCGAATCGCTGACCCTTCCAGAGGGAAGCAGTGTTTTTTGCTTTTACCTTGTGTAGGTTGCAGCAGGGAAGCTTTTGGGATCCGCTTTTCAGCTGGCAAAGCAAAGCTCGGGGTGATTTGATGGTGTTATAAAGCTGGTGAGGTTGTGACCCCTCCAAAGGGTTTCTGTTCAGATACTTGTGCCAAAAACGCAGCGTTTTGATACTAATTTTCCTGAGGCTAAGGAAAAGGTGGTGGGTACAGAAAAGGATCAGGATTTTTAAAAGTTTTTTTTAGTCGAGGACATCTGGGTTTTAATACAAATAGATGCAAACTTGCACTTCTATTCCTGCTGCTGACTTTTCTCCTTGGCATGCAGCTCCTTCAGATTCGAGTCTTTTGAATCGTACGACTCGAGGTCCTCCATGAACGACCGTGACATGTACCGGTCTGGCTACGACTACGGCGAGGTCGGCGCCGATCGCAGTGATTCCTTCGGGAGCCAGTTTGACGGCCGCAGGGATCAGTCTCGCAACCGGGGCAACAACTACGGCCTCATCCGAGGACGGGGCCAAAACCGCGTGCAGAACCGGGGGCGCCTGAACACTTTCAACCGCTCCGACCACTTCATGCCCTCCTCGAGCTCGGAGCGCCTCTCTGCTCGCTGGAATGAGTTGAACTACATGGGTGGGCGTGGGATGGGGGGCGCCGGACCCAACAGGCTCCCCTCTCTCTTCTCCCAAGCCCTGGTCCCAGACTATGGAGATTACGGTGACTACGGAGATTATGGAGATTACGGTGACTACGGGGATTATGGGGATTACGGTGACTACGGAGACTATGGGGACTATGGAGACTATGACTATGGCATGATGGGGATGTCAGGCATGGGAATGGGACGGTACGGTAACATGCCGTACGGAATGGGGCGGCAGCGAAACAGAGACAGGATGGGTGCGGTGCCCTGGCACATGAACACGCTCACGGTAAGTTGTCGCCGTTGTGGGTTTTGCTGTGAGAGCCCAGGCAGCTCGCTTTCCTGCCTCGGGAGGCTGGCTTGGCTGTTGGTCTGTGGAGCTGAGCCTTCCGGAGGAGCTCGGGTTGCTTCTCCCACTGAGTAATCTCAGGTGACCCAAACAGGGCAGCGTCCCTGTCCTGAATCCCTTCAGGAGGGCAGTGGGACCCTTAATGGATTTGTTCAACCTGGCTTTAAGTCAACCAGCAAATCCTTTTGTAGCTGGATAAAAGTCTTTCGGGGTCTTCTGGGCTGGAGTGTTTTAGGGCCTGTGGCAGATGGGTGGAATACTTGAACTTTTGGGTCATGGGGCTGGCTGATCTGGTTGTTTTCTTCCACCTGTAGCCCAAAAGGAGAGGTTTTCGAAACCGTTCAGGAGGACGATCGGACAGCGAAGGAGGACGGAAGCGGAAGCAGTCCCAAAGTGGAGACGAGCCGGACAGCAAACAGGCAAAGACTGACAGCGAGGGCGATGACACCGAGAACGGTACGAGCTGAGCATTGCTTGTTTTCCCCCTGTGTTCTTAAGCATTTTATCTTTTCAGCTGAATGATTACATTTCAAAGCTGCTGTGTTCTTTAGTCGCTAGCATGGGTATTGTCATAATGCGCTTGCAAATTCCACCTTGTGCTCAGGCTTCGTGGCCTAGAACAAAATTCGATGCCCCAGGTAGGCTTTGGGGATGTAAGGACAGCGTTTGCAGCACGGACTGAAAGGCAAGGAGAAACCAGTGAACAGTTAGTTATCCTTGCTGGGGTTTTGAGCCATTATTGCAGTACGTGGTGGCTTACTAAGTAGCCTCTTGTAGCATGTAATGTGAGAGAAGATTTCCTGACACCAGCTAAATGGTTTTTCTTGTGTGCAGCAGATGAGGGCGAAGGAGAGGAAAAATCAGGAGATGAAGCTGACAAAGGTGTAAGTAACTTTTTTTTTTTGTCTTTGTGGAAGATGTGGGAACAGTTACCCACTCCAGCCATTTGCCTTTTTGACTGTGCTGAAGGCAGAGTTGTTAAAATCACCTAGAAGCAGCGTTCTGAGCCCACACATGCCAAAAGTACTCGTTCCTCCTCATTTCCCATGCCCTTCAACAAGGACTACTGGCAGATTGATCTATGTTGAGGTGCCTGTGCCAAGGTGCTGAGAGCCCTGGTGTGGGGAGGTTAGGATCCCGCACCTGTCCTAATGCTTCTGGCTCTACCTGCGAGGCTCATTAGGCAGAAGTCCCAATTAGTGGTGGTTTCCTTTACTCCTTTGCCAGGTTTGGGGGGAGAGCTGGGGGTCCCTGCAAGGCGCTCCTCAGACAGTGACTCAAGCGTGGAATACTTAAATTTTGATGGCCAGGAGTGATAACTCCGCAGTGACGTGTAACCACCTGTGCCAACTGACGATTTGGTGGTGATGGTTGTGAATGCTGATGCTCCATCCCTGCGTCAGCAGGGGGGTGAAATCACCTCGTCCTTCACCAGCTCTGCCGGTGGCTGGGTGGAGAACGACACCTCCAGATGGCAGCACATGACAGCAGCATCCTTTTCTCTTTCTGTTTTCCAGGAGAATGGGAATTGTGGTGACTTTGCAGAGGAAGGTAGGGTGGCTCCCCCAGCGTGCGAGCTGGACGCGCTCCGCCTTGCTGCCTGCCTCGCCTTCAGGCACTGCCCAGAGTTTGATTTATTTTTTTTTTCCATCAAAAGCTGATGCAGCTCCCGCTGGGATATACAGGGATATATGGAAGGATATCAGGGTGGTATTTTTAAAACCCACGTGCTCTAAAGGAGCTGAAAGAGCTTCTGCTGGCGTTGGATTGTCCTTTTTGGTAAAGACAGGTCATCCCCAAACATGCCGTGCTTTCTGCGTTATGGTGACTTGCAGAAGCCTCGTTAATGAGTGATGTTGGCACTTCTGGGTTATGCTTGGGATTGAAACAAGTGTGGCTGGGTGTTAAAGTTCTTGTTCAAGCCTCCCACTGGTGACTGGGTCCTGACTGGGACTGGTCTCTCTGCTCCTTTCACCTGAAGGCGTTGTCCTGTGGGGCTGATAGACCTCTGGCCCAGTACTTGTAGCTTTCTCCCCTAAAATATTGCCAAGATTAGGTCAGCTGAATCTCTCGGTCTTGGCTGTTTTCCTGACAACTCTCAAGATTATTGGGAAGGCGACATAATGCATCTGTTTGAAACTGTTCTAAGGAAGCAGAGCTGCGATGTCAGCACTGCTAACATCCGTGCTTCTGTTGCTTAACCTTTTTAAGTAGCTTTTCAGCCTTGTGAAAAATAGGGGGTTGGGGAAAAAAATGAGAATACAGGGAGAAAAAATCATTCTCTCCCAAAAAGTGAGACGGGGTGTCTTGGCAGCATGCCTCTGTGGCACTGTGGAAGTAAATGACGCCTTGTGACTGCCCTTTCCAGTAAGGGCACCTCCTGTCGCTGCCTCCCAAGACTTGAGTTGCTCTGGGAATTTGAGGGAGCTGGAGGAGGGAAGGGTTTGGAGTTTTACGGCAACTGCTGGAGACCAGAAATTCCTTCTGAAGCTGAGAGTAAAGAGGAAGCAAAGGAACTTGGTCCCAAAATACCTCAGGCAGTAAAGTGTGCAACCATGAGCTCTTAATACGGCAACTCTGAGACTTTTATTTTTATTTTTTCCTTCCGCTTAGCGTCTGGAGATGGCTGCGAAGATGATGATGAAGAGGTGAAAAAGAAGAGGGAGAAGCAGCGGCGAAGAGATAGGATGCGCGACCGTGCCATGGACAGGTAGGAAGAGTGATAGGCTAGTCTGTTCCCAGCATTTCTGTGAATGATTGCACGTTGCAATATTTACCTGGGACTTCCTTTGCAAGAAGTCTGTCTGGGGAATCAAGTTTTGGGGCTCTGCATTCTGATTCTAGCAGTTCTGTGGTTTTTTTTCCCCCTTTTGCATGCCTTAGGACTGCTCTAAGATGGGAATACCGTGCTGTTCAATACATAGCTCAGTGCAGAGTTACAAATTCAGAAGGGAATATTAAGTGGCTATATAGGCAGCCTTGCTATGAAAGGAACACCATAAATCATCTAAAGACAGCTTAAGGTAGCACCTGTGGTTCTGTATCTCAGGGCTGTCCCAAACCAGGGAGAGTATTTTTATATCTGTTTAATCTCCTGCGGTTTGAGTTTGTTCACCTGCTTTTAAACTTGTGTGGGGTTTTGCATCCTCTCCTGTGGTGTAACGACCTGTTTTGGGGAGAAGCAGATGCTGTTCGTTCAGTGTGGGTTACACAGTGATCACAAAGAACTGCCACAGAGTAAAACTGTGGCGTGGCATTTGGGAAAAAAAAAATAAAAGTACAGCTGGGGCAGTAGCAGCTGTGATCTTCTTGATGTTCTCACTAAAAGTTCAGCTCACTTGCGTGCAATTGCTCTGTTCAGGATCCAGTTTGCCTGTTCTGTGTGCAAGTTCCGCAGTTTTGAGGAAGAGGAGATCCAAAAACACCTACAGAGCAAGTTCCACAAAGAGACCTTGCGGTACATCGGCACCAAACTCCCAGACAAAACAGTCGAGTTCCTGCAGGTACGTGCACAGCCCAGTGCTGGCGTGTCTCTTCTGTGTCTCTGCATCACTGCTGGGTTATTTGGGATTTCCAGGCTTGTCTGGGAGTGGAAGGGGTTATGAAATCGTTAACATTCAGCCCCCTGCCTGGCTGGTTCACATCACCACTCGTTAACACATCACTCAATGACTTCATTTAGCGTGATGCGGTTTCTCGTGGGTTGGTGTGCTGGGAGGGGAAGTTGGCTCTGTGAATTTAAACAGAAAGGCCAGAAATAAATGCTCCAGGAATTCTTTGCCCCCTGCACAGCTAGAGCTGAGGAAGGACTGGGGTGTTTTATTTTCCGTCTTTTGATTTTTGGGGTCTGTTGAGGGGTGTTGCCGTCTCCCCTGGGGGACTGTAAGGTTGGAACCTGATGGGGGGCACTGAGCTGGGCTCTGGGGTGGATCTTCCTTTGGTGGAAGGGACAGGGAGGGGAAAACGCCTGCCTCGTCTTAATTCACCAGCTATGACAAGGCCAGGAAGAAGACCACAGGGACCTAATTTCCCTTTTGAGGGCCTTGGTGTCTCAGTGTGTTGTGGAGGACAGCGAGCTCCTTCCCCTTTCTCTCTCTAGGAATACATCGTCAATAGGAATAAGAAAATTGAGAAGCGTCGCCAGGAGCTGACTGAGAAAGAGGGCACAAAGCAGAAGCCCGATCCTTTTAAGGGTAAGAGTCTGTCCCATGGGGGAAGAGGGAGGGAATCCCAAAAACACGGCGCTTACCGGTAGCCTGCAGTTGTGTGGCCACAGCTGGTGGCAGAGTGGTGTCTGCTGAGAGGTGAAATCACCACCAAACCTCCCGTTTACCCCAACCTACCAAACTAACCAGAACCTTGTGGGTTTGCTGCTGATTTTGAGGACTGCTTCGGCTTAACAGGGTTGCAGTCTGATAAATATTACTTCCAGAGGGGCTCTGTCCTTTGTGCTATTGTGGGTCAGGGTCTGGATGCCTTGTTGCCCACTTTGTGGGATGCAGTTTTGGTGGGGATCTGTCCTTCTGCAGTTTCACAGGCGACAGATTCACGAAGCTCATGTAACGATAGATCCTAAGATGAGATACTGGGGAAAGAACTCCAAAGGATTGTTACCTTTGTGGCTGTTAATGCAGCTGGGGCTTGCGTTTGCTCCTCACGTTAAGAGGAAGCAGTGAAGTTGATCCGTTGTGGGCAAAAAGCACGCTGAGAAAAAATCCACGTAGCCTGACCAGTGTGACCGTCCTTGGCATACAGAGCTGGTATTTGTGCTGAGCCCAGGAGTGGTGAATGCAGCTTATTTAAGCCACAGGTAGGCTACAAAATGGGAGTTCAGGCAGAAAACCTGGGCAAAGGTAGAGGGGAGTGAAGCCAAAGCTGGGGGAGGCTTGTGCTGGCCATTCTGCCGTTAAATGGGCCTGGAGAGGCTGGCTGGCTTCCAGCAGGACTGAAGAAAGCCAGGGTTCGGTGCCTGGCTGTGCTCAGGTAAGTGAACTGCTTCGTACCTTGGGCTGTTAGCACAATCTCTCCTCCTCCACGTGGGTACTGCATCAGTACCATCTGTTCCAGAGCAGAATAACCCCTGTCTGTGCCTTGTGGATGTGATTTTTTTTGTCCCCAAAGGGAAGGCAGAAATGGAAAGGAGTACGGGTGCTGAATTAACAGGTGGGCCCTGGCGTGAGGAGAGCAGGTGGAAAGGTTCTGGTGTTCCCAGAACATCTCCTTCCTTACGAATCGGGGCTGACATCTCCTCGTTGCTGCAGGTATTGGCCAGGAACACTTCTTCAAGAAGATCGAGGCGGCTCACTGCATGGCCTGTGACATGTTAATTCCTGCGCAGAACCACCTCCTCCAGAGGCACCTGCGATCCGCAGATCACAACCGAAACCGCAGGGTAAGCAACCAGACCTGGCTTCTGGTCGTGGTCGGTCTCTGCAGGTTTTTCTGCAGCCCTGCCTTTATTTCTGAGAGCTGGCCTCTTCTCTTACACTGGGGAGTTATCGGGGCACGTCAGTGACTTTGTGCATCCAGCGGGAAGCGAGGCTGCCGTGGGAGAACGTATTTGGAGCCAGAAATGGTGCCTGGCATTCAGACAATCCAGACAGCCCCAAACTGCAGCTTTGTGGAGATAGCCAGTAGCCTTTTCTTTTTGTCTCCTTGGTGTTGGACTAATTGGAGTCTGGGCATACTGTATAAATGCACAGGCTAAATGTTCCTTCTCTCTAATTTTGCTAAAATTCTGACTTAAAGTCCCCTCTGGGGGCATGTAAGGAATTCGGATAGGAGACGATCGGTGTCTGAACTGGCCCAGGCTGCGGAGGGGCTTTAGGAATGGGGGGAGTTAGGCTGAAGAGAGGCAATGGAAGTGCAATGCTCGTGAAAAGCAGGAAGCAGCTTTTATTTTTCGCTACATGGGATAAGTACAGATCCCGCCTGTCCCACGTGTAGCTGCGCTGTGTCTTGGGAGAGGGTGTTAGAAGCTTAGCAAAACAAACCGCCCTCTGTGGAAGATGTTCTGGGGCTTGTGGCCTGTCAGGGCATGGGCACGCTGTGCTGAACAGCAGCTCCCAGGGGGTTTGGCGCAGGAATTCCTCTCTACAGGAAGGTTGTGGAGCTGCTTTCGCTGCTGAAAATCCCTGGGGGTTGCTGCTGTCCCTCGATGTGAGCGCAGATGGAGACAGCGAGCTTCAGTCAGATCCACACGTCCCTCAGGATAGTCTTCATCTCTTTGGTGTTAAACGTTAGACGTGTGCATGGACTCTTTGTGCTCGGGATGAGTGGTATTTGGGGTGATGTTACAGCTGGTGCGCGTTTTTCTCCAGGGCTTGTGGTAGCAGAAGAGGTGCAGGTGCTCCCCTCTACCTGCTCCTTGTGATGCTCTCTGAGGAGCTGGATTTGGAGGTTGGGCTTTCCAAGCCCTGCCGAGGAGGAAAGAATTTGGTATCTCAAGCCAAAATCCTCTTCTGAACTCTTCCTTCCCCTTTAGGACCAGCCCAGTGATGCTAACGTTGGGTTCCTTTTCAGATGGCTGCGGAACAGTTCAAGAAGACCAGCTTGCACGTTGCCAAGAGTGTCCTGAATAACAAACACATCGTCAAGATGCTGGAGAAATACCTCAAGGTGAGTGGGCGAGAGAGTCAGCAGCTCGTGCAGAGGTCCCGGAGCAGTGGGGGACAGGCGCTGCGGTGGTCCCGAGCGCTGGAGCGGCACGGAGCCACGCATCGCTGTGTGTGCTGCATGTTGGTCACAGAACACCCTGCTGCACGTGATGGGGAGAAGCGTAGATCCCACTCTGCTGCCTTTTTGCCTCTAGTCTAAATCTTGGGTCTGGTTTCTTTTTCCTCTGTAGGCGGTTTACAACATCTCATGTTTTCTAACTTGCAGACTGTACCTACTGTAATTCCGAGGCGCTTGTAGATCAGTTATGAAACCGTCCATACAGAAACATAAGGAGACAAAAATAGGAGAAAAAAAAAAAGGAGAGGGAAAAAGGAACTCCAGTGTGCTAAAGCCACCCCTCGAGCAGTGGCCTGGGGACCAAGCTCCCCCCCCGGTGCAGCGTGCGTGAGCCAGGCAGCACCGTTTGGGTCCAGGCCAGGCTGGAGCTGGAGGTGGTTGGCTCCTGTGCCACCTGTTGCCCCCATGCTGCACTGGGGCGAATTTTGCCCTGTGTAAAGAGCTGGGCTCTGCAGCGCTCCCAGCAGCTCAACCGAGTGATGGAGCCGAATTCCTGTGAGGTGAAACAGCCTGGTTGTAGCCCCCCCCCTCCTCTTCCCTTGAGGTGCAAGCTGGGAAGTGGCAGAGCATACCCCAGTCCATCTTCAGAGCCGAGCTGGAGTGCGAGGAGAGGGCAGGGCCGGCGCCAGGTAGGGCTCGCTAGGTCCAGAGCAGCACTTGGAATTGCAGAAAGAAGCCGGAAGCCAGTGCAGCCTGCAGAGCGTTGGGGGGAACGTGTCCTGTGCGGAAGGGTCCGTTGAGCGCACGGGCGGCCACGGGCCGCCCCCAGAGCCCCCCCGTGCAGAGCGCGTTGGCAGGGGGTTACGGGCAGGGCCCGCATCTGAGAGGAAAGGTCGCAACCTCGTGGCCCCGCGAAGATGAAACGAAGTGCTTTCGCCTACTGCTGCTCCCTGGGAGCCCAGGAGCAGCCTAGGATCCGACAGGAGCCCTGTCTGCAAAGCTGGCCGACAGGGCGGGCAGCCCCCCCCCCATGCGGGGGAGCAGATGTTTCCCCTGTCCCACCGGCATCACTTTGGCCTTCCCCGGACCGAGCCTCTGCCAGCTAGCTCTCATCATGCCCAGTCTCTGCTAGACTCTAGCAAAACTGCGACTCCACCCTCTGGGTCCAGTGAAAGAGACTTTGAGCTGAGAGTTGCCAGCGTATGATGGCACTGCAGCCAAGTGATGAGGCCACCTCCCCTAACGGCCTCTCATACACGTTGAACAGGAGGGTGACATAAAAACCCTGCGGTACCCCACCCGAGAGAGCCCTCGGGGCAGACAAGCGTTTGCCCGGTGCTACCCTCTGGGATCTCTCAGAGGAAAGAACGGAACCACTCAAGTGCAACTCCGTCTACCCCTGCCAGGGTCCGCAGGCACGTCAACAACTCCTCATGATCAACGGTATCAAAGGCTGCCGGCAGGTCTAAATGAATCAGCACGGGCGCCTGACCTTTGTCCATCGGCAGGAGGAGATCTTCGACCCATCCCAGCACGGTCTCCATACCATTCCCAGGTGCAAAACCAGACTGAAAGGGGTGGAGGAAATCTGAGGATTCCAGGTAATGCCCGAGCTGCCTCGCCAAAACATTCTCGGCAACCTTCCCTGAGAAAGGAAGGCCGGAGACAGGGCGATAATTGACAAGACTGTCAGCATCAAGAGCTGGTTTCTTGAACGCGGGCCTAACGATTCCTCCTCTGAGGGATGCTGGGCGCCTCACCCTTCCAAAGGGAGGCTGTGACAGTCTCCACCACTAGTGGACTTCATATTCCCCCATAGCTTTTACCAGCGATAACGGACGCAGGTCCAGATCGCAAGGTATAGCCTGAAGTTTTTCCCCCCATGTCCTCCAGAACCTCGGTAGGTGAGACCAGCTGGCTGAACCTCAGCCAGGGAAGATTTACCGTTGCGTTTGTCCTCCACCTGCATGGATCTGCTCATGTGGAGGCAGCCAATCTGGTCTGAACCTCTGATCGATCCGGTCCGTGAGGCAGAGAGCCTGAGAGGCGCGGGGACGGGCCTGGCTTTACCAGGCCGGCCTCTACTGGCGTGCCTCCGCTTTTTGGGACGTCGCAGGCGCTGTGCTGGAGCCAGAGAGGTTGCTCTCCTGGCTTCCACCACAGCCACGGCGGGGGGAGTTGATAAAACTCTTCGTCCCGGTCGATCAGATTTCAGGCGAGGTTTCTGCCGCTGGCATGCTGCCCGCCTCCCTTCACATTTCGTCTGTTGCAGGCCAGCCCTCCGCATACCTTGGTGACCTGTGAGGAAGGGAGAGGGAGTTTAGAAGCACGGTTTGTCCCGGATTGTGGCACAGTGTGGCGCCTACTCTCCGGCAGGGCCAGCGCTAGGGCACAGCAGCCACTGACCGTACAGTGCTCACCCACACCTAACCCCGAAACACAAGCAGAGAGCCAAACAAAACGGTCCCTGCCCCGATGGGAGCAGTGCTAGGATCTGATGTCGGCCTGAATAAAGGTAACGAGGTCAAAAAATAATAAAAAATAAACCGAACCCCGAGGCGCTCGGTCTCCTCGTAGCGGGCAAGAGGGCGAGAGCCGTGCTCAGGGGACTGCCAGGGCTGCGTGCACGTGAGGTTAACGTTAGCGCCGTGGCTCCGGGCAGCTGGACTCCTTGATCTCCAGCGAATGGCGAGAGGAAGGCCACCAGTCGCTGATCTTCCCACTCCTCTCCCACTGCATGGGAGTCCCGTGCCGTCCCACCCAGCTGGGACCGGACAGAGGTTGAGGAATTGCTTTTTTTTTTTTTTTTAATCGTCTCATTGAGTTCCTCCCAGCTGAGAGCGGAGGCGATGCCCCAGCTCGCTCTCCCGGGTGCTGCAGCACACACGGTTCTTAGCATAGGACCCAGCCCCAGCGCCCGCACGCTCAGCAGTGTGCGGCGCAGGAGGGAAGACTCGCACGTTCCTCCCGCTCCTCCAAGATGCGGGATCTGAGCACCCTCCTGGGGCGCTTCTCTTCCTGAAAGCTTAGTGGCTTTGGGGCTTGACGCGATGGATTTCCACGATTGAGAAGCTGCCGTTTTCCGATCGGTTGCGAACCTCTGCGTTTCACGGCTGAGGTTGCCTCTGCCTCACGGCAGCCTGATGACTCTTCTCTCTTCCCCTCTCTCTTCCCCAGGGCGAAGATCCCTTCACAGACGAAATTGCCGACCAGGATGTGGATGAAGGAGAAGCTTTGGAAGGCGGAGATGGCGGTGGGGAAGGAGCAAATGAAAACACCACTGTGGAGGCTGCCCAGGCCCAGGAGGGAGGAGCTGGGGACATGGGTGAAGCTACAGATGCAGCTCCGGCAGTGGAAGAAATGGAAGGGCCTTCTGAAGAGCTGTCAAAATCAGAGGAATTCCTGAAACACGTGGGGGAGCAGGATCAGCACCCCAAACAGCTGCTGATGCCCCCGTTTCTGCAAGACGACGACCAGCTCGAAGCGGAGGAGGCAGCGGAGGACACGAGCGAGGCTGTGGCCCCTTCGGACACAGCGGCGCCTTCAGAAGCAGCAGCCGAGGCAGACTCGGAGGAGCCACCTTCAGTTCCAGAAACTCCTCAGGAGCCAGCAGCAGAAAATAAAACTGAGGGCTGGGCAGCTAAAGAGGAGGAGGAGGAGAAGGGAGAGGAAAGCGTGAGTGAGGTGGCTCCAGCTGCATGCAGCGAGCAGGAGGAAGAAGAGGAAGGGGGGGAGGAAGAGGCTCCGCCAGCAGCTACCGAGCCACAGCAAGAGTAACTGTGAATGTTTGTGTGAAGGTGATTGTCCCACGCCCATGTTATAAGCCCTGGTTTTGGTTTTGTTTTTTTTTTTCTTCCTCTTCCTGTCTTAGTGTGTTCACTGGAAGCGGCGTTTCGCTTTCATTCAAGGGGAGGGACCCAGCTGCTCTGCCCCACGAGCAGGCCTGTGCTCCGCCCTCTTGTTCTGTAGATTTGCTTAGTTCTGCTCTCTCTGTACTCTTTTTGGTTTAGGTCGAAGACTTCAGGAAGCTGTACATTCCCTGAGAGGCAGCACCACCTTTTATTTTTTGTTTCTGAATTTTAGAATTGAAAAAGCTGGGTTTGCAGAATAAAACTGTGATTAAATCCTGACACCTGTCTTGTCTTTTTTTTTTTTTAAGCACAGCAATAAAGCTGGCTGAGACTCAGTCATTTAATGATCTCCCAGGTCAGTAATATGTAAAATATCAGAGTGGGGGGCATGGGGAGGTGCCTTTAGCTCTTTATGGCCACGGGGAGCTCCCCTGCAGCCGCTGTCTCTCTGCAGTGAGCAGTCCCAGACCCTGCAGCCTCTCACATCCCCGTGGGCTCCTTCCTCCCTGTTCTTTCTTTCTCTTTTGACCTCTTGGAGGCTCATAACGCTGCTCCTGGTCCCTGATTTATCCAGTGCCCTTTCTAAAGGGCTGCAAAATGTCCCCATGTCGTTTCTGGGGATTGCAGCGCCCTGGTCCCGTTCTTTGCTCCATCCCCAACCCCTGCATGGGCTCAGGGCACTAGGGCATTATTGTTCTGGATTCTAGACCCACATACCCACAATAAATAGTGTGTGCTTAAAATGAAAATCACTCAGAAAATAACCCGAGTTCTGCTTTGTTAGAGCCCGACAGCTTGCAATGTGATGTGAAGGTTTGGAGAAAGCGTGGCTGTCTCTCTGCTGCTGTGACAAGCCTTGGAAATAAAAGTTTCAGGAGCCTTTCGGGTTTTCCTGGTCATTGGCTTTGACTGCTTCATTCTGTTCAGAAAGCAAAGGCTGCTTCCCGTGTCTGGGCAATCCCCCCGACAGAGGGAAGGAACCCTGGGGTTTTAAAAACAATTATTTCTGCAGAACGCTTCCACAGGGGCTCTTCCTCCTGGAAAAGTTTCACTTCCTTGTTTTGCCGATTCCACCTTCTCATTGATGGCGAGAAGACACCTTCATTTTGGAGGAAAAAACAGGCTTTTGTGGTCAACTTTGTGCAGTGAAGAATGCGAACACGGCGGATGTGTTAATTCAGCTGCCAGTGAAGGCGAGCCGATGAGATTTGAAGTAGAGAAGTCCTTGCAGGAGCGTGATTCCTTGCAGGCTTTGATGGGCCCCGCAATATCACACAGCCAGAGCTTGATGTGCACCATGAACATGGTCCTGTGATTGCAATCTCCTGACAAAAAAAAAAAAAATGGAGTTTCCCCTTGAAATTCTTTTGATGCCTATGATTATTCTTCACTAAATATCTCAGGCTGTACAGCTGGAAGCTTTGCTGGCACTGGGGTGGAAATTTGGATTTCCATCTTCAAAAAGAAATGGGGTTTCTATATAAAAAGAAAGTGAAGTTGGTTTTCCCACTCTCACTGTGACCGGAATTTGTTCATCCTTCTTAGCAGCTGTGCTTCGCCGTCATGGCTTTGCTGAAGCTCCGCTGGGAGCCGAAGGGCTTGCAGAAAAGGAGTGATGCTTTTTGGAAGGGGAGGCTGCTGTCTGGAAATACCCGTTGGGGAAGCAGCTCACCTTGACCTCTTCCCTGGAAAACATTCTGGAGAAATTTGTGTTTTCCTGATCGCTTTCCGGAGAGCCGCTTTGACATCCTTGTTCCTCAGGGTGTAAATCATGGGATTGAGCAGGGGCGTGAGGATGGTGTAAGTGACTGAGATCAGCGCGTCCTGGCCCGGCGAGGAGCTGGAGCCTGGCCTCAGGTAGATGAGGGAAGCGCAGGCGTAGTGCACAACCACCACAGCCAGGTGGGCGCTGCAGGTGGAGAAGGCTTTGTGCCGCCCTGCAGCCGAGGGGATGCGCAGGACGTCGGCGAGGATGAAGAGATACGAAGCCAGGATCAGCGTCAGCGGGACCATCAGGGCGAAGACGCCCAGCGCCACAATAACGGCCTCGCCGGCGTCGGTGTGCCTGAAGGCCACCCGGAGGACGGGGGAGATGTCACAGAAGAAGTGGTCGAGCTGTCGGCTTGCCTGGAACGGCGAGCAGAACACCAGGGGGGTGACCAGCTGGGCCACCAGCAGCCCGCTGAGCGCCGACGCGGCCACCAGCTGTGCGCAGAGCCGTGGGGTCATGATGCTGCTGTAGGCCAGCGGGCGGCAGACGGCGACGCAGCGGTCGTAGCCCATGGCCGCCAGGAGGAAGGAGTGGGAGCAGCCCAGCAGAAGGAAGAAGTACATTTGGACGGCGCAGCCCAGGAAGGAAATGGCTTTTCTCTCCGCCACCAAGTCCACCAGCATCTTGGGGACGATCACGAGGGTGTAGCAGGTCTCGGAAAAGGACAGGACACAGAGGAAGAAGTACATGGGTGTGTGAAGGCTCTGCTCCACCCTTATGATGGTCATTATAGCCGTGTTCATGCTCAGTGTGAGCAGGTAGAGAAACAAAAACACCCCGAAGAGCAGCTTCTGCAGCTCCGCCAGGCTGGAGAACCCCAGGAAGATGAAGTCGGTGGCCATCGTTTGGTTTTCACTCCCCATGGAATCTTTCCCCAAGCAGCAAGGCCAAACAGGGGCACAGGAGCTTCGAGGGGGGGTGGCCACTGCCGTGCCAAGGAGAATTTTCCCCAGAGCCCCTCAGCAGACCCCTTCCCGGTCTCTGTGCCCCCACCACAGGCTCTGGTCCTGAAATTAGCAAGGCACACGTGTGGGCTTGGGGCTGGTCCCCCAGCCTCACTGCAGCTCCCAACGCCCCCCAAGTGGCTCAAGGACCCCCAGCTTCCCTCGCCGAGCTGCAGTGGCTGTCAGGGTGGGTGCATGGCCACCAGGACTCACCCGGGGCATGGCAGCCCCTGAGGGGAAGTCCCATTGCTCGTCTCGTAGCGGGGAAAGCGGAGTCTGCAAGGGCAGGCGCTGCGAGGGCAGGCAAATTGCGGGCTGGAAGATGGGGCAGGGGACGGGGGTGTTGCGGGGGTGCTCCTGGAAGTGAGGAAAGTGGCTAAAAGGGGCTGCAAGAGGGGGGAAACAGTGCTGCAGAGCCTCCTGCTCGTTCAAGGGGCGTGAGCTCTCAGAAGGCACGGAGCTGTGGGTGATGAGGCGCTGGAGCTGCTGGGGAAGCAGAGCAGACAAAGCAGGGCTTTGAGCAGCACAGACACCTCTGGCTCCAGTCAGTCCCGGACCCAGAACGGGGATTATTCCATCGAGGGGAGAGTGGGGAAGGGTCTTGGCTCCCCTGCAGGACGGAGGGACACGGTGGCCTGGTGTGGCATGGCTGGGATGTCTCCCTCCACCCCCGACGGGCATCAAACAGAGAGGTTGGGTGGAACAAGGCTCAGACGTCGGGGTCCTGCCACGGGACCTCTCCCTCCCCTCCTGTCCCCACAATGAGGGTGCAGAAAAGAAATGGGGCTAGAGGGGGGAAAGAGCCCTGAAACCACACCTGTGCTGGCCCGAGGGATGCTCAGGAGCAAAGAGGGCCTGGGGAGCTTCAGCATGCTTGTAGCTGGGGACTTCTACGTGAGCCCCAGCCCTCCCATCCCCATGGGCAGGGGGACTGCAGCAATTAGCTCCAGAGGCGCGCATTAACCCACCCAAGGGCAGCAACGTCCACACCCCTTGCTAGTTGGTTGCAGTGGGCATAATTAAGAGCCAACCTCCCTTAGGTGGACCCAAAATACCGTTGGCAGCTCTCAGTAATGGCCACATGCTGAAACCTGAGTTGGAGGAATTTTTTTTATTATTTTATTATTATGTTATTATTATGTTATTATTTTATTATCTTTTTAAAAGCAATACACACCCCTAATGAAAGATGAAGAAAGGTCAGTATTGTCAGAGCCACTGCTGACCCTTGGGTATACTTTTTGAGCAATGGCGAAGGAGCAGAATTTCCCACCTACAAGCTGATCAGCAAATCCACCCCATGCCCCTAAGATTAAACTCCCCAGACGATTAGTTTCCTTTCTAACTACGTGAAAGCATGAAAACACCGGCTGGTGCAATGGCAGCAACCATGGAGGTCACTGCCATGCTCTGTCCCTTGCAGCACGAACTTGCAGAGTTTAGCAGAATTGTACTTGGGAACAAGAGGCACGCTGCACAGCACTCTTACTTTGGTTTTCCACGGCTTCTAAAGAATGCCATAATGATCTCAACAATTTGTGGGAAAAAGTACTGTTTCAAAAGACTCTCAATAATTTTTTTTAAAAACTCAGTCCAGGAGTTGCCATTGGGGTTGCCACTGGGGTTGCCACTGGGGTTGCCACTGGGGTTTGAATTCTGCTGATCCTCAGGGTTGTTCTTCTCGGAGCCACTTGTGGACTTCTCGTTCTGGTCCTGTGAAGACAGGCGGGTTGTCAGCGAGGGCAGCCCGAAGCCTTCCTGCAGTGCAAGGGGGCCAAGAAGCAACGGGAGGGAGCCAGGTGGGCCCCCATCGCCATTCCTGCCCGCCAGCCACAGCTCTGGGCACATCCTGTCTGCCATAGTACCTTTGATTGATGGTCATTCATATTCTCTTTCTCCTTCTGCTGCTTTCTCCGACGAGGCTTTCCATCTCTGAGGAACTTGTACAACCACTTCTGCAGGTTTTTGGCCTCCCTCTCAGCTTCCCTCTTTCTCTCAGCCTCCTTCTCCTGCTCAGCTCTCTCACACTGGGCTTTCAGATCTGTTGAGAGAGAAGCAGAGATGTCTCAAAGGCAGGAGATAAGCCCCAGGCCCCCGAGGAGTACCGTCCCTCCCTGCCGTGCCAGTCCCTCTCCAGGCAGTGGCATTTCTCCAGCCCCAAAATTACTTTTTATCTGCTCTTCCATCTCCATCAGCTCACAGTCGACTTTGAGGATGGTTCTGGCCATAGACTCTCTCTTCTGGAGGAAATCCTGCAGTGCAGCGTCCGCCTGCAGGGCCACGGGGAGGGCAGAAGTCAAGGGGTGAAGCAGCAGCTCCGGGTGCGTGGTTTTTTGGGAGAGGGCAGTGGGACATGGCGCCTCGGCCCTCGCTGGGGAGCTGCTCATGTTCCTACCTTCACCCCCTTGCCAGGCAGTTCCCAGTATTGCTCCACCAGTGCCTGCTGGTCTCTTTGGAAGAGCTGGTAGCCCCCTGACACAAAGTAGACCCCGTCACTGATCCGTCTGTCCAAGTCCTGGGAGAGCTCCTGGAGGGCGGCCGTGCACTTCTCATGGGATGCCTGCTCGTTCTGGATCCAGAAATGATCCTTTAGTGCCTCTAACTGGACCTGTGCAGAAGGACAGAGAGGGAAGGCATCAGCCCAGGCCGAATGGCCTCCACCACTCTCAATCTAGGAAAAAAAAAAAAAAAAAAAAAAAAGCCTGTTGAGCACTGGAACAGGCTGCCCAGGGAGATTGTGGAGTTCTCTTCCCCATGGAAATATTCAAGATCTATCTGGACGCCTACCTGGGCAACCTGCTCTAGGGAATCTGCTTTGATTCTCGAGGTCCCTTCCAAGCCCTACAGTTCCGTGTGTGAGAATAAAGCCAGGCTGGCATGGAAATGAGGATCTGCAGCCTGTGGTGTGATCAGCGGGGAGGTGAAGCCCCGTGGGCCGCAGACAGGGAAGATAACTCCTGTCCCAACACCCAGAACCCCCATGAGATAAACCTTTCCCACGTATTACTGTCAGCCCTGGTGTCTTACAAAACCAGCCATTAGCAAAGAACCCAAAGCCCAAAACTGTTTTTATAAATATATTTTATAAAAATGTTTGTATAAATATATTAATGGCAAGAGGAAGGCCGAGGAGAATCTACATTCTTTACTGGATGCGGGGGGGAACGTGACTACTGAGTATAAGGAAAAGGTTGAGGTTCTTAACACCTTCTTTACTAGCCAGACCACTTATCCTCAGGGTATTCAGCCTCTCAACCTGGAAGTCTGGGACAGGGGCAGAAGAACCCCCCCACAGTTTGAGGACCTGCTGCTCCACCTGGCCAAGTCCATGGGGCCAGATGGGATCCACCTGAGGGTGCTGAGGGAGTTGGCGATGGGATTGCTGGGCCGCTCTCCAGCATCTATCAGCGGTCATGGTCATCTGGGGAGGGCCCTGGAGACTCGTTCACGGGACACCCATCTATATGAAGGGTCGTAAGGAGGACCTGGGAACCTACAGGCCTGTCAGCCTGACCTCGGTGCCAGGGAAGGTGATGGAACAGGTCTTCTTGAATATGTGACCATCCAGCTGGTGACCGGTCACCAGTGGTGTTCCCCAGGGGTCGGTGCTGGGCCCATCCTTGTTAATATCTTTATGGATGGCTTGGACAAGGGAATGGAGTGCCCCCCTCAGTAAGTTTGCAGATGACACCAAGTTGGGGGGAAGTGTCAATCTGCTGGAGGGTAGGAAGGCCCCGCAGAGGGACCTGGACAGGTTGGATCAATGGGCAGAGGTCAATGGGATGAGGTTCAACAAGGCCAAGTGCTGGGTCCTGTACTTGGGCCACAACAACCCCATGCAACGCTACGGGTTTTGGGGCAGAGAAACACTACAGGTTTGGGGGCAGAGTGGCTGGAAAGCTATGCAGAGGAAAAGTATTGGGGGAGTTGGTAGATGCTTGCCCGAAAATGAGCCAGCAGTGTGCCCAGGTGGCCAAGAAGGCCAACAGCATCCTGGCTTGCCTCAGGGATATTGTGGCCAGCAGGACCAGGAAGCTGATCATCCCCTGGTGAGGCCGCACCTCGAGTGCTGGGTTCAGCTTTGGGCCCCTCACTACCAGAAGGACATCGAGGCTGGTGAAGGGCCTGGAGCACCAGTCCTGTGAGGAGCAGCTGAGGGAACTGGGGGTGTTTAGCTTGGAGAAGAGGAGGCTCAGAGGAGACCTTATAGCTCTCTACAACTCCCTGAAAGGAAGGTGTGGGGAGCTGGGGGTCGGCCTCTTCTCACAGGTAATGAGTGATAGGACCAGAGGGAATGGTCCCAGGTTGCACCAGGGGAGGTTCAGGCTAGAAATGAGGAGACATTTCTTCTCAGAAAGAGCAGTCAGGCACTGGGACGGGTTGCCCATGGAGGTGGTGGAGTCACCGTCCCTGGGGGTGTTCAAGGAAAGGTCGGACGTGGTGCTTGGGGACATGGTTTGGTGGTGACATTGGTGGTAGGGGGTGGTTGGACCAGGTGGTCCTGGAGGGCTTCTCCTACCCTAATGTTTCTATGATCAGAGGGCACAGCACTGGCCTGCCCAGCAGCGGGGAGACCCCTGTCCCCCCAAGACTACAGTACTCCCCCAGGCTAGGGGTGACGGTGTCCCTGGGGGGATCCCGGCCGAGGTGCGGAGCACCTACCGTGAGCTCTGCCC
>MU011884.1:1819-15417 GCA_011074415.1 Stictonetta naevosa
CCAGTGGTGGCACGGCCCTGAGCAGCTCTCCACGGGGGGGGGGGCGCTGACCGCCCGCCCCCCCCCCCCTCCGCCTCTCCCCCCCCGGGGGGGGGGGCGTGGCCGGGGCCTCCCCCCCCCCTCTCCCCCCCCCCCGGTGCGATGACAGCTCCCCGGGACCCCCCAGCCCAGGAGGGGACAAGGGGAGTGATGACAGCCCCGTGGCCATCGATCATCCCCCCCCGGCTGGGGGGTCCGGGGATGCTGAGCGCATGGGGTGGGTGGGAGGTGTTGGCGCTTCCCCAGCTGGGACCCCCCCCAAAAAAAAAAAATCCCTGGGAAATGTGGTCCTGGTGTTTGCCAGGGGCTGCAAATCGGGCTTTGGGCTGAATTCCTGGCCCAGGAGGTGCGAAAGCACCAGGGGAGGTTTAATGGGGGCCGTTAGCACTGATTGAGCCCCCCCCCGCCCCTCTGTGGCTGGGGGCTGCGGGGGTCTCCGTCTCTTCCCCCCCCTCCCCCAAGGGCTGCGGCGCTGCCCTTGCTCCTTGGGGAAACTGAGGCAGGAGCTTGGAGGGGAGCAGCTCGGAGGGGGGCCCCCTTCCTGCAGCCCCTCCAGGCCCCCCCCGGGGGGTGTTTATTAGCACTTAGCACCCCCCGTGGCCCAGCAAATGGAGCGTGGAGGGGTGCGCATCCCCTGCCCCCTGGGGGGGAGCCGATACCCGACCCTACAGCCTTTGGGGGGGGGGAATCTCATCCCTCCCTTCCATGGGGTTGGGAGCTGGAGCTGGGGGGGAGGGGGGGGCATGGCAGGGCCCCCAGTGCTAAACCCGCTGGTTAAAAACCCCTCGTGGTGATTTTTCTCCGTGGGGCATGGCCGGAGGGGGCACCCTGGTGGAAGTAGGGTGCCAAAAAGCATCCTCGGGGCGAGCGCGTCCCTCCCGGTCTCCCCCAGGCCTGGCAGGGCTCTCGGCTGAGCGGGGGGGCTCTTCCCACCCCCAACCCTATTGCCATACCCCAAAATCATCCCCCCTCCCCCTCCTCTTCTCCATCTCCTCCCCTCCCCATGGGGCTCCGCCACCCCCCCGCCATGGGGACACCCCGAGCCCCCCTCAGCCTCCCCGCCTCCCCCTTCCCCTCCTCCTCCTCCTCCTCCTCCTCCCGGGCCCCCTCCAGCTCCGATCCTCCTTCCCTCCGCAGCCCCGACGGCCTCCCAAGGGAGGCTCGGCCCCTCGCCACCGGCTCTCCCCGACCTTTAAAGGCCGACGGCGAGGGGACGGGGGCTGCGTGGAGCGGGGGGCTCCGGGTGCTGCCCTGCTTTTTGGGGAGCCCTGCCCGCGGCCCCCCGGCCGATGCCGGCGAGGCAGGAGCTGACCCCCACATGGGAGGCTGATGTGGGGTGGGGGCGCGAGGGGGGGCACGGCGTGGGACACGCCGAGGGGGCGAGGAGAGGAGCTGAGCCCCGCCGCCTGCCCCATGCCCCAGCTCCAATCCTGCTCCCCGCTCCTGGGCAGCAGCGCGCGAGGCACGGCGAGCGCGGGGGGCACCCGAGCGAGGAGGGGGCCGCGGGCAGCCCCCCGGCGGGGCCGTAGCGGCCGTGAGGGTGGCAGCCCGGCTCCCTGCCTTCGTTTCATGCCCGCGTCCGGGGGGTTTCGGCCAGCACCATGCAGCCCCTCAGCCTGCAGAACCTCTCCATGTAAGCGCCGCGCGCGTCCTCGCGCTCCCTTGCGAGCCGGCTTCCTCGGTGCTTTATCCCCTGGCGCGGCTCCTGGCCCAAACCAACCCCGACCAACCCCCTGCTTCTCCCCCTTTCTCTCCCGGCGCAGATGTTTCCAGCTCCTGATGTTCTCCTGTCAGACCCAGGTAGGTCGCTAACGCGCGGGATGTTTCCCTGACCCCGCAGCCGCCGGACCCCGGCTGCCTTTACCTGCTGCCGGGTCTCCCCTCGCTGTGACGCGGGGCTGCGCAAAGGGGATGCTCTTAATTCATTTTGCTCGTTTCGGGGACATCCCGCGTGGGTGGGTGACGGGGGCCAGCCCCGGGGCAGGGCAGCGATGCTGGAGGATGCCTGCAGGGCTGGGTCACCCATGGGTGCCCGACCCCTTCCCTAAGCCCCTGAGGATGAGGCCGGGGGGAGCCCCCCCCGCTGCAGGGGGCACGTTTCCTGCTCAGGGTTGAGCTCCCCGGGCCGGACTCTGCCCTCGATGCCAGCTGAGGGGGTTAACGGGGCGGTGGGGGGGTTCAAGGCTCGGTGCCCCCCTCCCCTTCTCCCCCTTTCCCCCCCTCCCGTCCCTTTTTGTGCGCTTCAGAAGGGCCGCGGCTATTAAAATGCACTGTTCCATATCAGCACCCTCTTCTCCCGAGCCCGAACAAAACCAGCCCCGGCAGCCTTAATACATGCTCGGGACCTCTTTTCCTTCCTTTTATTATTATTTTTTTTTTCCCAAGGTAAATGCTTTTTTTTTTTTTAAAATGTGAGGGGAAGGGAAAAGCCCTTTTTGGTGGGGGGGGGCCCCCCCCCCCCCCCCAGCCCACCACCTCCCCGGCCAGCCCCAAAGGCTTTAAAGTGGATCCTGGCAGGAAATGAGTCCCCGAGGCGCACACAAAGGTGGTGGGGAGCCGGGGCCCTGCCCGGCGTGGGGGGGGGGGGCAGCAGAGCCCCCCCCGGTCTCACTGCGGGGGTCCCACGAGCGGGCAGGGCCCCGGGGCGCAGAGGTGGGTCCTGGGTGCGCTCGCGGAGCGGGCAGCACCCCAAAACGTGTGGCCGAACCCCGTTTACATCCAATAACCCCTCACTGGGGGGGTTATGGCACCCCATGGGCACAAACCGTGACCCCGTTTGGGGTCCACGCGTTGCTTTATCCCCCCGGCGCGGGGCAGACCAGAGGGGACGGCTCTGTCCCCAGCTCCTGGGACAGGCGGATGGTGCTGGGGCGCTTTGCCTTCGGGACCTTTGCCTTTGGGTCCCTGCACCCCAGCCCGTCCTCAGCACCCTCCTGGGTGCAGGGGGTGCTCCCCGGGGAGCAGAGGCCGACGAGTGCCCGTCGGGCTCGGGGCACGGCCGGGAGCAGCGGCTTGACCCCATCCCCGAGGCAGGCTGTGCACGGAGCATCCTCCCCACGTCCTCCCTGTGCGGGTGCCAGGCGAGGTCCCTGCCTCTCCCTGCCCCTCTTGCCGCTTTCTCCTGCTCCTGAAGCACCTCCTCGGGGGTCTCAGCACCACCAAAAGGCTCCAGCCTGGATGGAGACACCTCCGAGACCCCAAATGGGGGCAGAGGATGCGTCCTGAGCCGGCAGCGCAGCTCCACGGGGCACCCCGGCGCTCCCACCAGGTCCCCCCTCTCCGTCCCCCTGCCGTGGGCTGTCCAAAACAAATTGATTTTATTTTTCCCTTTGTAAACAAAGGGGGAGAATCAACCGTCTCCTAATTTTAACCAGTACGTGAGGGACCAGGGGGCCGTGAGCGACCAGCTGAGCCGGCGGCAGATCAGGGAGTACCAGCTCTACAGCCGGACCAGCGGCAAGCACGTGCAGGTGGACGGCAAGCGCATCACCGCCACCGCCGAGGACGGCAACAAATTCGGTAAGGGGCCCGGGCCCCCCCCGGGGGGGGGGGGGGGGCAAGGTCCTGGGACAGACGCCCTCGTGGGACATCAGGGAACGGCTGGGGAGGTGGACGCGGCAGCTGGGTGCTGGTTTTATAACCCTAAAAAAACCTCCTGTGGGCGCGTGGCTCCGAATTGGCCGTTTCTGACCTCAAAACTTCCAAATTCGTGCGTTTCTCTCCAATATCATGCGGCCGTAAGCCTGATATTTAAGGCTTTTGCTCCCTCGGGGTGAAGAAATGGATCCGGCACCAGCACCTGAAATATTGATGGGTGGAGGGCAGCGGGCAGAGCCCCCTCCAGCCCCGGCACCATCCCGTGGGTGTTTTATGGGGCTCCCCAGCCCCGTTGCAGCCCCGCCAGGTCCCCGCCACCTTCCCAGGGCTTTCCCTGATTTTTCCCTGATGGCTCACGCGTGGGACCTGCCAGGGTCGTGGGTTTCGGTGTCGGCTCCCAGCCCTCGCAGCCACCGTGGGGTGAGACAATGAGGACGAGGATAATTGACCCGCCGGGCGCTGGGCTCGGTCTGGCCCTGGAAAACCCATTGAATCCCCGACAATGAAATGGGGGGGGGGGGGGAGAGGCTGGAAAGGGGCCGCTGCTCTCCGCGGGGCTTTCATCAAATGCCCGGTTTGCCTCTGCTGGGTTTTAACAAAAGCCCTTTAGCATCATGGCTGGGGGGCAGCCTCCGGTGAGCGCGGCCGTGCCCCGTCCCGGGGGCTCGGGCACGAGGGGCGGCGAGGGATGGGGGGAGCGAAATGGGGATGGGAAAATGGTTTTTGATGTCACCTCGGGCACGGGGATGGGGAAGTTTGGGTGCCGGCGGTTTGCAGCCCCGGTGGGACATCGCCCGGTGCCCTCCTCCTTGCAGCCAAGCTCATCGTGGAGACGGACACCTTCGGGAGCCGCGTGCGCATCAAGGGAGCCGAGAGCGAGAAGTACATCTGCATGAGCAAGCGGGGCAAGCTCGTGGGGAAAGTGAGTCCGGGCTGGGAGGTGGCAGCGTGTCCCTGGTCCCCGCTGTCCCCCAGCCATCCCCGTCCCTCCCGGAGCTCACGGCCCCTCTTTTCCCTCGCGCAGCCCAACGGCAAGAGCAAAGACTGCATCTTCACGGAGATCGTGCTGGAGAACAACTACACGGCTTTCCAGAACGCCCGCTACGAGGGCTGGTACATGGCTTTCACCCGCAAGGGCCGGCCCCGCAAAGCCTCCCGCAGCCGCCAGAACCAGCGGGAAGCCCACTTCATCAAGCGCCTGTACCGGGGGCAGCTGCCCTTCCCCAACAACGCCGAGCGGCAGAAGCAGTTCGAGTTCGTGGGCTCGTCCTCCCCGACGCGACGCACCCGGCGCACCCGCGCCCCCCGCGCCCGCACGTAGCGCCCCTGCCGCCCTCCTCCTCCTCCTGCTGGCCTCCAGCGTGGGCTCTGCCCCTTCTCCTCGCACCCCCCAAGCACTGTTTTCTCCCTGATTCTCTTGATTTTGGGTTTAAAGATGCTCTGTTTAAAGATGCTCTGTTTATACTTGGCGGCACGGATAGGGGCGGAGGGCGGTGGATGCGTTGGCTGGGGTCCCCCCTGCAGCACCCCAAGTTCACCACCCTATGCCTCTGCCCATCCCCCTCGGTGGCAGGGGATGGCTGCCCCCCTTTGGAGACTTCTCCCCGTGCCACCAAGACCCTGGCGACCCCGTCCTGCTGCCGGCGGGATGCCGAAGCCACCCGCAGCCCCGGGCCGTGACCCGGCTGTCACCCTGCGAGGTGACCGTGGTGACCGGGGCTCCTGCAGCTTGCCGGTCCGTCCGCCTGCCCCGAGCAGCTCTGGGAGGGGTGCCGGCCACGCAGACCCGGGGGCCAGCACCTGTACCCCGCGGCCACGAGGTCTCGTTGTTATTTATTGCAGGGGGAGCTCCGTGCCCCTCTCCTGGCCACCGCGGTGGCACCGGGGTGTGCCGGCGGCACAGGGACGCGCGTAGGTGCCTGCGAGGCCAAAGGCAGCAAACACCTTTAGATTTATTTTTTTGTTATGACCGGTTGTGCGTTTTACCAGCTCTGCTGTTTCCTTTGAGTCGGTTTTAGGCCTAAACTCTTAGACTTTGGAGTTCAGTTGTGTAAAGGAGGAAGCCCCGAGGCAAATAAAAGCAGCGTCTAGACGGACCCGGCCTCGGTGAGTTTTCCTTCCAGCGTGACCCCGGCACGGGCAGGCGCTGAGCTCCCGTTGGCACGGGGGCACCCAGCTCCCCGTGCCCTGAGCCACCCTGGGGTGCACACCGCGCTGCTTGGGGACAGCCCGTGTGTCCCCACGCAGCACCACGATGCCAGCTGGCACGTCCCCGCGTCCCCGTTCCCCGCGTCTCGACGGCTTGGGACGGCATCACCTCGACGCAGTGCCCGATTCTGGGGCTGTCTGTCCCCCCGCAGCCCCCAGCCCGTGCCGTGCCCCCCTCCCCGTAATTACTTTTCTCTCTCACAATGCCCCGGCCGGCCGGCGGGGAGGATGTAATCCCTTAACCACGTCTCCCCCCCCCCCCCCCCCCCCACAAAACCCCCCGAGCGTAATGCGGGCGCATGGAGGGGGGCACGGCCTGGAGCGGGGGGGTGGGAGGGGGTGCGGGGAGAAAATTATAACAGTTTGAGTTAAATGAAGCTTTAAAGCAGCAGAGAAATGCAACACCCAGCAATTAGGGCCGAACAATGTGCCCGGCGCTGCCTGCCCAGGTGTGGCGGGCAGGAATTAGCCGAGCGGCCGGTTTAATTTTTTTCTTCCCCTCCCGTTTCCTTCGGCCCCACAGCCGCGGCTCCTTGTTTCCGCAGGAATTCGAGACATTCTTGAAAGGAGAGGGCTTTGAGAAAGGGGCCGATCTGTCTGTACCCTCCCTGCCCCCGCCGCCCCCTCCCCAATTTAGCCAAAGCTTCAAAGGTAGAGGAGTTCCCTTTGTGTAATCTCCGCTTTTAATTTTTCCCCGTCCCCCTTTTCTCCCCTTCTCCTCTCCTTCCCAAGCCCTTCCTCTCCTTTCTTTCAGGGTTTTTCCCCTTCCTCCCCTCTCTTTCTTCTCGACCTCCCGGGATAGAAAGGGCTCGGAAGGGTGAGTCCTTTTTTAATTATGGCCGGGGAAGAAAAACCCCACACTGTGTTTTCTTTCTTGTTTTTTGAGGTGAGACCCGGGGCGGGGGGGGGGGGGGGCGGAGGTGGAGAAAGTGCACTGGAGGATGTCTCGCCAGCCCCCAGCCCACGCGCCCTGCCTTTCCCAAGCCTTTGCTCTCCCCAGGGCTCGGCCACGGGGTGATGGAGGGGTTTGGGGGACCCGTTGGCAAGGGGGGGGGGGGGGACACACAGGACACACCACACCCACGCTGCTGTCACCTCGGTCCCATCAGCATCCCGGTGCGCTGAGCACCCAGGGGTGCCCCTCTCCAACCCCAACCCGTGGGAGCAGGGTTTGGGCTGGGGGGACGTGGTGTGGCCACCCCGTGGAGGGGCACGGGGGGAGCATTCTCCTCGCCAGCCCGGCTCCCGCGAGGCCGAAGGCGGCTCCTGCACATCCTCCTCCATCGCTCGGCTCCGGCGGGTTGCGGCGGGAGGCGGTCGCTGTAGCAACGCGCCGTGCGGCGCAGGGAGGGGATGCTCGGCGCAGGCATGGCTCCCGGCGGACGGGCGAACCTGCCTGCGGCGGGCCGTGGGCTCCCTTGAAGGTAGGGCCCTGCTCTCCTCCTGCCCCCGTGCCCCCCTTAATCCCCCCTCCCAGCCCCCTGCAGAGCCGGCGTTGAAGGGCACCGCGGCGTGACCCCGTGGGGGGCTCTCCGGAGCGTGTCCGCGCGTGGCTTTCGGTGGGTGCGCGGTGCCTGGGTGCAGGAAAGGGGCATTTCCAACCCGTTCCCCACCCCCCTTCCCCAGCACCCATGGGTGCTGGGCGTGCTGCTGCAGGAGCCGCAGCCGGATCAGGCGCCGAGGCTGCTGCACGGGTACCGGAGGCAGGCGCCGAGCAGCCGCTGCGCCGTCTTCATGCTTGAGAAACTGGGTTAGCATCGGGGGGGCGGCCGCAGCCTCGGCTAGCGATGGGCACGGCCCCAGGGGGACCTCCAGGACGGGGCACGTCGGCGTCCTGGGGTTGGAACCGTGAGGGTTTGGCCTCCAGATCATGCTGGCCTTGGCGCTGAGGGTGCATGCATGCTCCCCCTGCGTGCAGCCCCCTGCGTGCAGGCCGGTGCGCGCATCCCCCGGTGCACGCATCCAGCGGGCCTCTCGGGAGCCAGGAGGGAAACTGAGGCAGCAAACAGCGCCGTGCGTGCCTGCGGGGAGCGGACCCAGCAGCGGAGGCCCCGTCTCCAGGCAGCTCTCTCCCACACACAGCCGGGAATAGCAGCCGGGTTCCTGAGCCGCGGCACCGCTGCAGCCCCGCCGGCACAGCCGCGGCACCGTGCGGCTGGGTTCTCCCCCAAAATTTCCCTGCTGGAGGACAGGAGGAGGCCGCGGCCTCCCCGCCCTGCCCCGGCACACCCCGCGGCGCTGGGCCAGCCCCAGCGCCAGGGCCAGGAGGGGCTGGATGGTGCCCCCTGGGAATTGGGGTGCGGAGGGGAGCGGCTCTGCCCCGGCGCTGGGCTCCCCTCGGAGGCACCTCGGAGGTCAGGGTTTGATTTTTGGCACCCCCCCAGGGTTCTGCTGAGCGCCCTTGGCCCCGGGGCTGTGTTTCCAAGAGGTTCTGCTCCAATTAAAGGGGGGTGCCACCCTCGGAGCCCCCCCAGGTTGGGGCAGGATGTGTGGGTGCCATCCTGACGCACCATCCACCGCGCCGTGGGGAGGCGCGGGGTGCTCAGTGCTGGGATCGGGGGGGGGCAAAACCTTTTGGCTGGGGGGGCTGCTTTGCACCGGGGGGGGAGGGGGGGTGCTGGGCCCCCCCAGCTTGCTCCTGCCGGCGAGCGGGGCCGCACACACCGGGTTCCTCTGCGCTTTTCCTCCCTCTTTGTGCCGGGGAAGCGTTGGGCGCGCGACCGAGCGCCAATAGTGCTTCGTCATGATGCCGGCTAATTCTCCTCTTGTTCCGAAAGGGACTGAGCCAGCAGCAGAGGTGGGGAGCGGCGTCGGGTGCCCACCCCCCCCGCACCCACCCCCCCACCCACCCACGCACCCAGCCCGGTGCCGAGCTCCCGTTATCAGCGCGCCGGGGGCCGCTCGGCCGCCGCCTGGGCTGCCCGATAGCGGCGGCCGCTCGCGGGCTCTCGGATGCGAGCCCCAGCGCCGTGCCTCGGCCCCGGCGAGCGGAGGAGGAGGCCGGGGGGTCCCCACCCCTCCCGGAGGGAGGCACGAGGTGGCCCCAGCCCTAGGTGAGTGGCCCCCCAGCCGTGGGGAGAGGGGAGGAGGAGATTTGGGTAGGGACCCTCCTCCGGGGGGGCTGCGTTGAGCGGGGTCGGCGGCCACCGCCCGTGGTTTTCCCCTCGCTGTTCCCGTGCTGTTGCTCTTCCCCGCTCGCCCTCCTGGGACCCCAACGCTGAGGGGGGGTCTCTGTGGGGTGGGGGCAGCCTCAAACCTTGTCCCCTCTCTTCTCCGGGGGGGGGATGCAGCCCTGCCCCACATCCCCATGCCTGTTTGGGGCAGAGCTGCCCTTGCCAAGGGGCCCGTGGGGACAGGAGGGCGGTGACATGGGGACGTGGGCTAACGGGGGGAATATCCCTCCCCGGGGGGGGCGGCTCTCCCCGGGGTGCACCTGCGCCTGATTTATCCCATGGTTCCCCCCCCCCCCCGGAACACCCCCATAGCAGGGGTTTGGGGACAGGGGACGTCCCCGTCCCTCCCTGGGGACAGCGGCATTGGCACCACCAAGGGAGGAGGAGCCTGGACGCTCCCAGCCCCACCTGTGGAGTGAGTTTGGGGGGGTCTCAGCACTGTGTTTGGGGGGGGACACACGACTCATACCCCGCTCCCAGGGGTGCTGGATGTGATGGGGTTGATGCTCCCCACCATGGCATTTGGGGTCTCGTTGTGGTTTTGGGGCGCACCCTGAGATTTTGGCAGCCCCTGACCCCACGGTGGCTCCTGTTTAGGGTACCCCAACCCCGCTGGGGGGCCGTGGGCGTGCGGGGCCGGTGGTCAGGCAGGGCTAAGCCCGGTAAAACCGGGGCCACCAGCTGCCACCTCGGCCCCGGGGAGCCCCCGGCCGCATCCCGGGCAGGTGGCACGCTGCGGTGGCCTCGGGGTCCCCAGGGACACAGGACAGGGTGTCCCATGGTGCTGGGAGATTTTGGGGCTCCTCGGGGGGGGGGGGACGTGGGCATCTCCTGAGCCACGCCGTGAGCCCAGGCCCCTCTGGGTCCCCGTCGGCCCCTCCGCGTGCGGGATGAGCAGGCTAATCCCATTCTAATCCCAGATTACGTGCCACGTGAGCCACAGCGGGCTGCAGCGTGGCCATCGGAGCCCTGTGGGGCGGGGGGGGTGCCGGGGCCATATAGCCGGACCCCAAAAACCCGAGGGTTTTGGGGGCATTTGGGCAGGTGCCGCGCATCCCGGATTAAGAACTGGCGGCTGGTTTGGGATTTTGGAGCGGGTTGGCGAGGTTTGGGGGCAGGAGAGCTGCTGGTTTGGCGCAGATCAGGGAGGAATTGTGTGGTGGGGGGAGATGGGGATGTCCCCTCCACCTCCCGGCTGGGGCAGGCAGCTTGTCCCCCCCCCCCCCCCCCCGCCACCCAGGGAAACCGAGGCACGGAGGGCGCAGCACCCGCGGCCACGCCGGGGATGGAAAATCCCCGGGTGCTGGGTGCAGCTCCCAACCTAACGGGCAGGGCGAAGAGGCACGGAAGCGATGGGCTGCCAGTAAACTGCTCCCAGCTCGCGGGCAATGCCCCGGCGGGGACAGAAAGGGCGAGAAGCAGGACAAGGGAGGAACCGGACACCGGTGGCACGCGCCCCGTGCGCTCCGTGCCCGGGCGGCGATCGAGTTGCCGCCGGCGGCGCTCGGGGAGGATGCTCGGTGCCTCGCCGTGTGCTGGTTGTTTGCGAGGAGGAGGAGGAGGAGGAGGAGGAGGCTGGGCTGGGCTGGGAAGCTCCGGAGCCGTTCCCAGGAACCGTCTGTTCGGGGAACTTGTGACCCCACCGGGTGCCCCCCCCCCCCCACCCTCCGTGCCGCTGGCTGCGAGCCGTGGCGGCGTGGACACGGCACGGTGCCCGCGGCGTGGGAAGGGAAGGGCAGCGAGGAGAGGAGGAGGAGGGAGAGGGGAGGAAGGCTGGGGGTCCCTCATTGCTCCCCCCCTGCAGTTAGAAGAGGTTGTGGGGGGGGGGGGGGGGTGGCGTGCAGCCTGGCCCTTCTCCCGGACCCGCGCGCTGATGGCTTTGGCGGCTGTGAAAAGTCAAATCCGGATTTCCTCGGGGCGGGGGGGTTGGAGCCGACCTCTCCACGCCGCAGCAGCAGCCCCCCCGCCCCCCCAGCCCCTGGGCTGGGTGCTGCTCGGGGTGGGGGGGGCACACCTCCTGCATGTGATCGATCCGTCCATCCGTCTGTCCACCCGTCCATCCCTCGCTCTTCTTCCCATTCCCCCCAGGTGCCCAGGCAGGGGGGGCCCGGTGCGTCTCCCCCCCCCCGCCCCCCCCTCCTGCACCCAGCTCCTGGCTCTTGGCCACCAGAATCCCCCAGAGGCACCGTCCCCGTGCCGGCCTTATCTCAGGGACCTGCCGGGGAGATGCGAGGTTGCCATGGGGAGCGAGGCTGCCTCCGGGGCGGTGGCTCCGTCCCTGCCCGCAGCAGATAAGGTGCCCCCCGCGTCCCTTAATCCGGGGGGGTGCTGCTCCCGCGCAGCCCCAGCACCCTCAGCCGCCCCGCTGGCTCCGTCTCTCCCCGTCCCCTCGCTCCTCGGGCTTGTTTTCCTTCCTCCCCAGCATCCGCATCCACCCCGCACCCACCCTTCCTCTGCCTCCTGCTATTTGCGAGCTCATCCATCTGCTCGCCTTCCGTCCTCCCCCGGCAGCTCCCGCAGGCCCGGTGGTCCCGCACGGTTCCCCTCCTCTTGCCGCGGCACCTTGGGGGTCCACGCGGGGCCAGAGGGGAGGAACGAACCCGCCCTGGCTCGGAGGATGGAAAGTGTGAGCTCACGGGGGGGGGGGGGGCCGCCGCTCGCCAGCACAAAGCCGCCTTGTGCCGTGCCCGGCCGCGCTCCGGGGGTGCCTCCGGCACCGGGGTCCTGAGCTCCCCGGAGAGCCACCGAGGTGCTGGGCTGGGTGCGAGCGGGTCCGGTCCCACCGGTGGTGAAATGGGGGCTGGTTGTAGTGGGGTCGCCTCCAGAGAGGTTTGTGGGGAGGCTCCGAAGCCCCTTTATCGCCTGCCCCCCCCCCCCCCAAGGAGCTGGAGGATGCGCGGGGTGTTGTCACATCTCCCCCTTCCCTGCTTCTGCTGAGCCCTGAGCCATGGGGCTGGGGTCCTGGGGGGTGGAGGTGGTTGGCACCCCCCAGCCCCATGCCCCGGGGGAGGGGGATTTGGGGACTTGGGGCTCAGCTGAGTGCTGCTGCCGCAGCCCGGAGCCCGGCCAGCACGCGTTTGGTTTTTTTTATTTTTATTTTTTCCCAGGTGCTCCCCCCTCTGAAAGGAGAAGTTTGGAGGCAAACGGGGAATTTTCTCCTTTGTTCGGGGGCTTTGTGGGGTTTAAAGCCCAGCCCTTCGGGGCTTTTCCAGCCGGGGGGCTGCGGGCAGGGGCTGAGCGCAGCACGCGCCCCGCTGCCGCTGGAGCCTTCTCGAGGCCGCTGGGGGGACAAAAGCCTTCATTAATTACCTCTGCTCCGCTTGCCAGCCCTCGTCAGCAGCCGCAGGGCAGCGGCCACGCCGGGTGCGAGGCATCGGTGTGGGGTGCCGGGGGGCTGGGAGCCGCTCCGCTGCCACCCTGCGAGCCCCGTCTGGGTCCCTCGGGGTTGGGTGCTGACCCTCGGGGCAGGAGCTGGGGAAAGTGCCCGCGGATTTTTTGGAGAGCCCAGCGCCGGGGTTTGGTCCCGCGAGCGGAGAGCCCGGGGGCCCTGCCCCGCTCACCGCCCCTTCGCCCTTGCAGAGGCAGCACCCCAGCCCCAGCCCGGCGTCGGCACCCAGAGGGATGCGGAGCCACAGAGGTGAGTGGGGGTCCTGCCTCCCCCCCCCCCCCCCCCAGCACCTCCCCTCTGCCCCCGGACAGACCCGGAGCCCTTCGCCCCCCCCAGGAGGGTGGCACGGCCCCGCTGCCCACGGGCACCTCGCCCTGGGGTGCTGCGTGCCCACCGTGGGGGGGGTCCCAAAATTTCTGCTCCGTCCCCCCCCCGCAGGACCCTGTGACTGACCCGGCCCCTCCGGCACGCAGCTGAATGGAAAGACTGCAGAAGGTACGGGGGGGGTCGTGGGCAGGGGGCTGGGGGGTGCCAGCATTTGGGGACCCTCAGGGACACCTCAGCACGGGGCCCTGGGACAGCCTTCCTCGCCTGCCTTCCTCCTCCTCCCAGCCTGGCAGCACCATCTAGTGGCAACATGTCACCGTCCCCTCCCAGGGGTCCCCAAGCCCTCAACCTGCAGTTTGGAGGCGAGGAGACCCCCAGGGCCCGGCCAGGAATCCCCCGTCCCCGGGGGTGCTTCCCCTTTTTGGGGGCACCAGCGGTGTCCCCGCGCCCTCGTGCCATGCCCCCGGTACAGCCTGGAGCCCTCCCCGTGCCCAGGTTTTGCCAAAATCCCAAATCTGAAATCCCAAATCCTGAATCCCAAATCCTAAATCCCAAATCTCAAATCCCAAATCTCAAATCCCAAATCCCGAATCCCAAATCTGAAATCTCAAATCCCGAATCCCAAATCTCGAATCCCAAATCCCGAATCCCGAATCCCAAATCCCAAATCTGAAATCCCAAATCCCGAATCCCAAATCTCGAATCCCGAATCCTGAATCCCAAATCTCGAATCCCGAATCCCAAATCCCGAATCCCAAATCCCAAATCCTGAATCCCGAATCCCGAATCCCAAATCCCAAATCCCGAATCCCAAATCCCAAATCTGAAATCTCAAATCCCGAATCCCAAATCTCGAATCCCAAATC
>JAACYO010020452.1:0-26836 GCA_011074415.1 Stictonetta naevosa
TTTTTTTTTTTGGTTTGGATTCCCGTACGGAATATATTTTTGTTTGTTTCTCTGGGGGAAATAGTCAAACAATTATCACTACAGTTATTCATAGCTTTTGGGCTTTTTGAGAAAAAGGAAATATCTGCTAGAGTGTCCTAGTCCTTGAAAAGGTAATATTACAATTTTTTATTTTTTTAAAAAATTACATTTCTGGTATAATTTCTGGCATGTTAAAGTGAGATTGATGCAGCACTGATCCTCCTCTTGAAATAGGTTTCAGGAGAATGGCTCAGTACTTACAGCTGATTAATATTTTAAAATATTGAAATAGTGCCTATGGGCTGCTACCTCTATTTTTCTTTTTCGACCCAAAACTAAGGCAGGCTGCATTTGCCTACAAAAAAATGCATTGTAGAAATGGTTGTGTGTATTTTCTTTCCATCCCTGGTAGAATTTAAAATCTCCATCCTTTTAATAATTGCTAATCAGAGGTTTGAAGCCTTATCTGTATGGCTCCAAGGGAGGCAGTTTTTCCCCAAATCTGGGCTTTCGGTGAATTTTGAGCAAACTTTACATTCCCATTTTGAGAAGCTTAACCTTGCAGGTGATACATTTTTTGAGATACTGTTTTTTTAATCATCTTTTCTGTTTTCCTCCAAGAACACGGATAACTTATATGGTGTTCAGACTTTCTTCTTGTGTTTGGAAGACACAAGTGGAGCTTCTTTCGGTGTTTTCTTGATGAACAGCAATGCGATGGGTAAGCGCGCCTTCTCCACAGCTTTACTCATTGAAGAAAAAAAGAAAAATCCCTTTTTTTGGATGATCTGCAGGGCTATTGCACTGCAAACCTGCTGAGCTGGTGTCAATTTTTTAAAAAGAGTCAATTTTTTGAAAGGGGTTGTCTTAAAATGTGTAACAGCAGTCATTATCGCAAGGATTTACTTGTTTCCTATGCAAATAGCTCAGTTATTCTTAAGGTTTTGTTGACCACTGACCTGGGCATTTTTGTTTGGGGTCAGGGATGTTTTGCTAAAAAGATTAAAATCAGAACCGAAATTTAAATATAAGTTTAAACAGCACTTTCAAATATTTGCCTTAACGAAGGAAAATTAAGGGCATATTTTGCTTATTTTCCTTAGTTAAGGAACATGGTGCTTATTTGGACGCTGAAGTTGTCTTGAGACTGAAAATTCAATGCGAAGAAGTTGTATTTCTCCTTTTGGACTGTAAAAGAATGTAAATGCAAACATTTTAACAAATTAAGATACTTAACATTTTTAAAAGGAGCTGAAAACTTTTCATTTTAAGCTCAAGTCATGCTTTTGGGTTTCCTTGAGTCTTTTCATTTGATATTTTCCGCTAAACATTTTATTTTTTTTTTTACATCTCATATCAGAATAAGTTATTGGAGATTCAGGAAACATCCCAGCTCATTTTTGTGTGTGTTTTTTGGCTTGCAGAGTTCGCCCTGCAACCGGCGCCAGCTGTCACTTACAGAACAATTGGCGGAATTCTGGATTTTTACGTCCTCTTAGGCGACACTCCCGAGCAAGTGGTGCAGGAGTACGTGAAGGTAGGCATCCACCCTCGGGGGCACCCAAGCTCTGGGCAGTTGGTTTTTGGTAATTCTGCTTTTGTCAGGGTTGATTTTTGGCCAGATGTTGTCTGTTATTGATGTTTGGTTAATAATTCCGTTGAGTGTTGCAACGCTGAGTGGTGAACGTTGAACATTAAAGTTCTGAGAATTAAAATATTAAATAACAAATTATTAAATATTATAGGTATTAAAAATTAGCTTACTCTTTTATGTAAGACAGCAAATAAGTATGTATAATGTCAGCAAACAGAATGAGTTGACACTTTTAAGGATAACATAATAATTCAATGGGTACCAATGGTTACGTCGTTCTTTGCATCATCATTTGCATTTGGCTTTTTGGGGGGAAAAAAGCATAGGAAAACTTCACAGTTGAAGGGGATCGCATCAGATGCAGCTTCCCACGCTCCAGTTGAATCTTTCTGAGGAGTGAAAATTTAGGGAATCGGACCCAAAAAACTCATCCATTTTTGGTTTTAATTTCCAGTTGGTCGGATTGCCGGCGTTGCCTTCCTATTGGGCTCTTGGGTTTCAGCTTAGTCGTTATGATTATGGGTCTCTGGACGAGGTGAAGGCAGTTGTGGAGCGGAACAGAGCAGTTGGACTTCCTTACGTGAGTAAAAATGTGACTTTTCATGGAGAAGGCAGCAAAATTGAGCAGAAACAACCAAAATATCTATTTTTCCCAATATCTGATTTTCTGATGCTCTCAGAAGCCACAGAACATCAGCATCAAGAGCCAACTTTTCCCAATTTCGTGAAAAAAAACCAAGACTGGTGGATAACCATTAAAAAGAGACACCTGCATCCAGCTGATTGTATCGGCTGCTTTTCCAGAAATTTTAATCAAAATGCGGTACATCCCGGAGTCAAGTATTGCTGCTTTTCTTTCAGGACGTTCAATACACAGATATTGACTACATGGAAGCAAGGAAAGATTTTACTTATGACAAAGTGAAATTCACAGACCTCCCTAATTTTCAAGCTTATCTGCACGACCGCGGGCAAAAATATGTTCTCATACTGGTAAGAATTTATTATTATTGGTAATAACTATAATCATATATTTTACTATGACATTACGTCAAATACATAATATTATGTATTATGTATTATTCAAAAGAAACTCATTATTTTTCCTTTTAAAATAATATCAGGATAATTGAACATTGCTACACTTGACATCCTTAGAGTTGCTGGGCTCAATAACAATGGGTGCCCATTTTCTGTAGTTTTGTAATTTTTTTTTTTTCCATTTTTTTTAGGATCCAGCTATTAGCACTGAGCGTCTTGTGAACAATTTGCCCTACCCATCCTATGAGAGGGGAGAAAGCAAGAAAGTTTGGATTAACGAATCCGATGGCGTAACACCCTTAGTTGGCGCGGTAAGGAAATATTTCCATTTTTTAGCAATTTTCTGTACATTAGGTCAAAAGGAAAAGAAAGATTTTAAATGGCCAGGAGATGCTGGCAGCCAACATTGGTTTATTTTCAATTATTGTAGAGCAATTTCCCCTTTAGTGCTTTGAAAATTTATTTAGAACAAGTTTACAAATGTATCTACTTACTACACAATTTTGCATAACTTGATTTTGACTTAAAAAATTACTTTTGAGCTGAAAATTCAAGACACTAACAACATCTTTCTAACGTAAATACTCTTTTGAAATCCATATCTCAAAAGTCTTCTCCTGATGCCTGTATCAACACTGTCCTGCAAAAATAATAATTCTCAGTTTTAATACCCAGAATGTTTTTTTAAAATTATTATTTTTTTTGTTCCATAACACCATCAAAAGTTTTATTTGATTTTTTTCCCTTTTTATTTAGGTGTGGCCAGGCAGAACTGTCTTCCCAGATTTCACCAGTCCCACCTGCACCAGCTGGTGGGTGTCAGAATGTGAAGAGTTTTACAAGGAAGTGCCATATGATGGGCTCTGGATTGTAAGGAATTCACCTTTTTTTTTTTTTTTTTTTTTTTTGTAAAAAGGAAAAAAGAAAGTCAGTTTTATGGCTCAATGGGTTGTTTTATTCTTTTATTCTATTTATTGATTAATTTGGAGAAAGGTTTATTGTGAATAACCTGAAATCCATGCAGGATTTGTACATCTCTTCTGTAATTTTGATTTTTTATTTAATTTTAATTAAAAAAAAAAAAAACTTTTAATTAAAAAACTTACATTTTACCCTAATGCATTGGATACTTGCTTCCTTCAGTCAAGGCATATTCAGCATAATTTTATTTATCAAAGAATTGATGGTGACCGTGATCATAATTCCTACAGTAGCTTTTATTTTTAATGATCTATACCTTTAGGTAGAGAAAAAGTGAACACCTTTTGTAGGATTTGGGATTTTTACTGCATAAGGACATTTTTCTTTTCAGGCTGGAACACGCAGCCTGTGGGTTGTTTTTATTTTGTGCAAATATTTGGGAATTTGTAGAAAAATAAAGCAGGATTTGGGAAAAGCTGCAATTTCTCCAGTTTGGGTGAAATCCTACCATCACCACTTTGTTCCAAATTCATCATTTTGACATTCAGAAAGACTTTTTTGATGATTTCGTACATTGGTGTCGTGGTTGCTGGAGGAAATAATAAATATTATTTTCTGTGCTACTGCTGACCGGAGCGGTCAGCAGCTACAAGTCGCTTTGCAATGACATAGTTGGCTGAAAGTCCAAAAAATATCAGTGTTGGGAATGTTTTAGCTTCACTTTGAAATTGGAATTTGCCTTTTTTTTCAGGATATGAATGAAGTAGCCAACTTTGTTCAAGGCTCAAGGAATGGCTGTGAGCAGAATGAATTAAACTACCCACCTTACACGCCCCGTAAGTCCGTCTTTAGAAAAAAAAAAAAAAAAAATCTTTTAGCAAAAAATCTGTGGATAAGTGTGTTATCAGTTAAAAGGATACGGAGGGATTTTTCTGTGGATTTTTTGAGTACTTTTATTGACTGAAAGTACAAATATACCAAATGCCAGGTCAAAGATGTGGTTTATATGGCTCACTAGAAAAGAATATCTTGTTTTACACCCATCAGGATAATAAATGAAGGTTGTCAGTGCCTTAATTTACATAATAATTGTATCTTTTGTTGTTTTATTACCATCTGTATCACCTACTATTTCAATGTCAATAATTAGAGGTGCAGGCAACGCTAAAGAGGAACTGAAGTTCTTGATCAAGCCAGACCTTCGATCATTGCCGGAAAATGGTCATGGCCAGGTCAAATGATTCAAAAATTTGGGGGTGAATTTTTTGGGCGAGTCCTTCCTTGTATGTGAAATCCGGCTTGAAGCTGGATTTAATCTTATTAAATTGAAAATTTGGTGTAAATTCAGTCTCAGGCTGGTAAATCCCGTCCCATTGGCAACGCTTAGGAGTGTGCAGGGAATTATTTTGCTTTCTACGCAGGTTGCTGTGAGATACAGAAAGTTTGAAGGCAGAAAACTTCCTTGTATGTAATTAGAAGTAAACCAATGAAATTCAGTCCATTAAAATAAGTTTCCCAAACTGCTTTGTCGCAGGAATTCTTGACCGACTCTTGTATTCCAAGACACTCTGCATGGATGCAGTGCAGAACTGGGGGAAACAATATGATGTCCACAACCTTTTTGGATACTCCATGACTCTGTCAACACAAGAGTAAGGAAGGCTTCTTAATATCTCAAATTAAAAATAAATAAATAATAATAATCAGAGTATCATAGAACCATTACGGTTGGAAAAGACCTTCAAAGGTAGAGCCAATGCCCTCAATTTTGGGCAATTCACTTCCCAAGGAACCCAATCTGGGGGTCGATACGAATTGTCAAACCTCTGCATCTCCAATCTTTCTACAATGGGCATTCAAAATCACATTTTTGAAATTCAAATTAAATTTCTGAGTCAAAATTCAGAGCCCTAGCATTGGATTTGGGTGATGAAGATCTGTGCATAAAGCAAAGCTGAAAGGGGACCCAGCCTTTGTTATTTAGAGTTAAAATGTGATGAAGGTTGGCAGGCAAAAGCAAAAGGATTCTTTAAGGTTAGTGAAATTAATGATGCTAGTGAAATTAATAAAAATAATAATTTAGTTAAGAGACACCTTAAAAATTAGGGGAGTCTCTGTCCTTAGCTTATTTATCATTGTAAATCAGTGAATATAAGTGTAGGTAGATCTACTCATCTCCATACCCAATTTATTCTTTGCCTAATTCCACCCTTTCTTGAATTTTTTTCAGAGCCATCAAAACTATATTTCCTGGGAAACGAAGCTTCCTTCTTTCGAGGTCTACTTTTGCGGGGTCCGGGAAGTATGCGGGACACTGGCTGGGAGACAACGCCGCCACGTGGGATCAGCTGAAATGGGCGATTCCCGGAATGCTGGAATTTGGGCTCTTTGGAATCCCTTATGTACGAAACGGTCATTTTTGGTACCTTTTTACAACAAAAAGTTTAAATTATTCCCTATCAAGCTTGATATGTATCTGCATAAATGTCTTATCGTAGAACCATGGAATGGTTTTTGTTGGAAGGGACCTCTAGAGATCATCTAGTTCAACCTAATTCCACCCTTCAAAGCCTTAAATAATCCCTTTGGGAGTCTATTTAAATATTTTCATCCCGAGAATAACTGATTTTATCTTTACACCATTTCCCTCTATTGAATGTGTGTGTGTATGGATATCAAATATAGGATTTTGTGTTTCAATCCTCCTCGTACCTCTGGGAAACTCTTTAAATGCAATTATTAACGAAATGCCCACATCCCTTTCCAGGATGTGGGCATTTTTCTTTGAATTTCTGTGACGTTGGTACCATTATGCTAATTTATGCATATTAGCACCAATGAGCGGTTTTAGCTGGGAGTCGGTTTAGCTTTCTGTAGGACCTATATTTGAGTAATTCTAATTCCACGTGCACAGAAGTTGGGCTGAAAAGTATTTACTGAAAAGTCGATTTCTACCTGGCTACTTCGTGGAATATCTCCAGAAATTCCAGGGTTCAAACAGAGGAAAACACAGTGGTAAATACAAAATTTAGGTGCAGATGAGAGTTTGGGGAGAAATGTAGAAATGGGATGAATGGCTCTAAGACCCTGGGTAGCAATTAGGGATGAATTGAAAATTCTCCATATATTTAGAGGATTTTTGGTAGAGATGTGCCGTGTGCTCAACACATTCTGGTTTTATTTTAAGATTGGAGCAGATATTTGTGGTTTCTTTGATGACGTCACAGAAGAACTTTGCCGGCGATGGATGCAAGTAGGAGCATTTTACCCATTTTCCAGGAATCACAACACCGAACTATGCAAAGTAAGTTGTACATCCTGTTACAAAGATTCATCTTGTGATAAGCTGTCGCATTTCTGTTCTGGTAGTTAATACTAAATTAAATTCAGAATCTGTGAAAATAAATTCAAAATCTGTGAAAATAAATTCAGAATTCTGAAAATAACTCCTGAATTCTGAAAAATAAATTCAGAATTCTGAAAAATAATTTTCTACCACTAATAGTTAAACAGTAGACTGGTTTGAAATTGGTGCAACCTTATGCTTAGGAAATCCTTGCTGCAAATAATTTAGGGTTCGGAAAGGTTTAGCTTTACAAGAATTAATTGTAGGCACCAGAGAACATGCTTGGCATCGTTTTGTTTTTGTAAATCTACATCTGACATCAAATTTCATCCCCTTTGTTGTCCACAAATGTGTTGTGCTTGCCACAACATCCTGATTTTTGGCAGCGCCCCGTAGACCACGGAAATTAAAATCGCTTTTTGATTACTTTCAGCCCCAGGATCCTGCCTACTTTGGAGCCGATTCGATTTTGGTGAAAACCTCAAAGCACTACTTGAACATCCGCTACACGCTGCTGCCCTACCTGTACACGCTCTTCTACAAAGCTCACACTCGAGGAGACACGGTGGCACGGCCAGTTTTGCATGAGTAAGTTTCCAAATCCATTTTTTTTTTTTTTCCCTAGAAAGAAAGAATTCTATCCCAAATCTGTTCTTACTAGAAAAGACTTCTAAACACACCTGATTTGCGAAAGACACTGCCCATGGGAATATGCACAATTTCTGAACTTGTGAAAGGCCATTTTGGAGTAATCTAGAGTGTCACCAAATCCATCTACAATTTCTGCACACACGCAATTATCATTATTATCAGTTACTCTGATATTGCTATGAAATTTCATTAGCAGCTGATTAAATTATTCTCCATCATCATGTCTATTTTACAAATTTAATTTTCCTGCCTTTATTCCTGTTTATTTTCTTGAAGCTCTTAAACTATATTAAGAAACACACTAATGCACAGGCGTAATTAATGCAGACTAAATTAATAAGCTATGTATTTACCTGAGATTAAGCGCAATTAATGCCACTGCTTTCCTTTTTGCTTAGGTTTTATTCTGATGAAGCAACGTGGGGCGTGGACAAGCAGTTCCTGTGGGGTCCTGGCCTGCTCATTAGCCCCGTACTTGACCAAGTAGGTTTCACTGTCTTGATGTTTGACATTGTTTGACATTATTTTTTATTTGATATCTTTATATCAATTCCCGTCATGAATTCCCGAAGAACCTCAAGTCAAAAACTTCAGCTTTCTTACAGTGAATTGCAGCAGAACCCCCTCAACAAGTCAAATTCCTTGACCATCGACCCCCCGCCATTCTTTTATTCCTTCAATTTGAAATTGCCTTCCAATTTTCTGAGTTTTGGGACAATATTGTTTCTAAGCCTAAAAGTAAGGAGAAAGATCAGTTTTTTTTTTGTTTGTTTGTTTGTTTGTTTATTTTTCTCATTGTCAGCTTTATTATGATTTTGGAAATTTTGGCTTATTGGATTAATTTGCATGCAAATATGAAATTTGTTTTTGCCTTATAGGGGGTGGACACAATTGAAGCGTATATTCCTGATGCTGTCTGGTACGATTATGAAACGGTAAGGAAATAGGGTACAGAAATGTGGAGAGTTGCTGATTTTTAGCATTATACCATAGTGATCTCTGCTGGTCTACTTTGGGACCGTTGGCAGCAGTATGGATATTCTCAGGACTGAAACCTTTTAAGAAAAAGAGGGATTAAGATGAATTGAGGAATTAAGAATTAAGTCAAAAGGGAGAGTTAAGGAACTGGGAATTAAGACAAACGAAAAGAATTGGGAATTAAGTAAAAGGAAGAGTTAAGGGATTGGGAATTAAGTAAAAGGAAGAGTTTAGGAACTGGGAATTATGAAAAAGAAGAACTGGGAATTAAGTCAAAAGGAAAAATTAAGGAACTGGGAATTGATTCAAAAGAAAAAAAAAGAGAAGAATTAAGGAACTGAGGAATTAGAGAAAAAAAATGTAGAATTAAGAAGAAATAAGGAATTCAGACAGTGGGTGATGCAACCTAATTCTTCTTCATCCCTGTCCCCAAGGGCACAAAACTGTCTGTCAGGAAGCAGAAAACGCCGCTCTACCTGCCTGCGGACAGGATGGGCCTTCACCTGCGAGGTGGCTACGTTTTTCCTACCCAGCAGCCAGCGACCACCACCGTCACGAGGTATGTCCAAGGGCGGAACATTTTCTTCACTAAACTGGTAGGAAAGTAGGATTTCAAGGAAGGGGCTCGGGGCCATCTGCTTTCAGGAAAAAAAATAAATAAATAAGATAAAAAGTAGTCATTGGAGCATAATTATTATTTAGCAGCATTTTAGCACTATTATTATCTAGTAGTATTTAACATTTGAAAGTTGGAAGTTAAGGACAGCCATCACTCATTTTCATGACCAATGACGTAATATTTCTAATAATTGACTAGAGAAGGTTTTTCTCTTTTCATTCTTTTTTCTTTCTTTTCTCCTTTTGCAAACTTCCAGTGGATTTTGTTCTTTTACTTGAAAATCATCAAACACGTAAACACTGGATAACCAGGGACCAACCCAAGACAATTCTCAAAATTCTGCAGCCCTGTTTGAGCTCTATACTCTTAAAATGAACATTAAAGATGACCTAGCTGTTTATTACTCATCTAAAATTAATTTATTAATAAATTGTGGGTTTTTGGTTTTTTTTTTTTTGGTCCACAGCCGTAAGAATCCCATGGGACTGATCATTGCTCTGGATGACAACAACACAGCAACTGGGGAGTTGTTCTGGGATGATGGAGAATCCGCACGTGAGTCTTGATAGGCTGTTAGTTCAGGAAAAAATGGCCCAAAAATATTTGTAGGGTTGTTGTACAGTTTTGGGGTTGGAAGGGTCCTTAAAGATCGTCTACATGTTCATGATACGCATCCATGCATATGCACACATGTTCTGATATGCACCCAAATGAGTTTCAGTGGGAGCAAGACCACGCAACCCCTGTTCACCAAGAAAATTCAGTTAAAGATGAGAACTTTCACATATCTGACCTTTTTGGAATCAGTTAAATTCCTGGGGAGATCAGCAGAAATGTCGTTAACACAAAAGGTGTGCTTATTGACACCAAAATTTTTAAGGTGGCTGCTTCCCATGTTGATGAATTTGAATAACATACCAACATAAAAATATATATATATTTTAAATTTTAACCTTGAAGTGAAGGATTTTTGGGAGAATGAAGAATGTTGAATTTTCTAAGGAATTTCTGAGGATTTAGGCATCCTGTTATTTAATTAGAAAGACTTTGGATACTTAAATCCTTCAGGAGCTTTTGAAGCCTCTTTGACCTTCATGGAGTTCATGCTCCTACATCTAAGACAGATTCTGCAGCGTGTAATATCATGACTTGACAGGTAATCCCTAAACTTGAAAAAGACTAAAATAAAAATCACCAGGATTTCAGGAAAATAAAAGGATATTGACATCCTGGGTCAATTCCACAAAAGATTAAAATTGGCAGAATGCAATTTATTTATTTATTTATTAATGCCTTTCTTTCTGTGCTGCAACCAAAATTTATTTTCCTGTATTTTAGCTTCTGATGGCAGTAGAAACTACATTTTCTATGAGTTCAAAGTTTCCAATGTAAGTATACATATGTTTAAAAAAAATAATAATTTTTGTTTCCAATGTTTCCTTTCCTTGTTTTCCTACAATACTTACTAAGAAACAGAGTATTTGGCGAAGTCTAAGAGGTGCCATTTTCAAAATATTATTGCTAATGAAATTATTTATAATATCTGAAACATTCAAATTTCTTGACATACTATAGAGTGAGAAAAAACACCTGCTTATAGAATTTACAAATTCTATAAATTTATAAAGTCTATAAAGGAGAAAAGCTGTAAAACATCAGCAGCAGGTAGAATTTGAAAGGAGATTAATACAATGCTTGTGAGTCTCAAAATCTGACAAATTGACAGAAATCCTCATATATTAGAAAAAAAAAATGAAGCTGAATATCTTCAATGAGTGAGGGGAAGAGCGGAATTAAAATCTGGGGAAACGTTGGCAATTCAATGCAATTATTTCATTGTTTCTCAGGACACGCTGCAAATGAACATCATAAACAACAATTACTCTGACCCGAACAACCTGAAGTTCGAAGAAATCAAAATTTTGGGATTGCAGCAGGAACTGGTGACGGTCACGGTGCTGCAGAACAACGTTGAGCAAGTTTCTTCTCATAACATCACCTATAATCCTACAGACAAGGTAAGGAGGGGGAGGAAAACTGGAATTAAAATTTTCTGGAGCTGTATAGATTAGATATATAAATATCATATATTATATATGTAATTATATAAATATATATATAATTATATATATTATATCTGCTGGGTACTTACTGCAGTGGAGAGGGGTCAGTAGTATTGTAGCTCTTTGGTATCTGCAGATTTTATTGCAGAAAAATGAAGTATAATTTCATTAAACTGATGTATTTAGGTGGCGGATCTGATTGGCCCTCAGACTTTGTGCACAAAAAAAAAAGTTTGTTAATTACTTATGTGGGTCAATTACATTTATTATCAATTACATTTATAAGGGGGGAGAACAGATTTAGAATTTTAGTTAGTGTTGCAGGAGGGTAGATAATATCTGCCTTCTTTACCACTTCATCAAATAGTTTTCAAATTGTAAATATAAAACATAACAAAAAGCAATCGGCTAAAAAAAATTAAGCATTTAGTTAAGAGCTGTGCGATTCTCTTCAGCCCTAGCGTGCTTCTATGTGAGTTGAGGGGTCGGAGCTTTTCCAGATCTGTGCGTGAATTTGGCAAAATTTAACACTGGGTGAAATTTAACGGATGAAATTATTTAACATTTGGAAAAAAAAAAAAAAAACGTTTGGAAAATTCAGAGTGCATAAAATGTCATGTTGGGCAAGTTCTTGTTTCAGCAGATCTTAAAAAAGAGAAAAAAAAAAAGACAATAAGGAATGGGATACACAACTTATTGCTAATTTTTGTTAATATTGTTAATATTGTACATTTTTAATTGCTTTATTGTTAATTTTTATAGTTTGCCGTTATAAAAGGGCTCCAGCTTGATTTGGGCAAATCGTACTCATTAAGATGGACTCTAGGAACCCGCGCCTCTGAAAAATTTGATTGTTATCCCAGCGCAGGGGCCACCAAGGAACTATGTGAACAACGCGGCTGCATCTGGGCTGTAAGTAAAGATTTGTCTTGTTTTAAGAATCATAACTTTCTTTTTGTTCTTTTATTTTACAAGAAAAAGTCCCGTTTGTCCTCCTGCCAGATCACCTCAGAAAACTGTGGTTCATTGAAGCTGTTTTCAACCACTTCTGAAGTCTGAAAAATAGAAGAAAATCCGGTGTTTTGGGAAATATAGTAAATAATAATAATATAGTACATATTATTATAATTGTGTCTTTCTATTATTATGGAAAGTAATAGAAATATTAGAAAAAATAGAAAATATTGTTTGTATAAATATATTCTATGAATTATTATAGAAATAATAATAGAGTTATAGAAAATAGACGAATCTTGAAATTCTCACCTTCATGGGGCTCTCTGCCACTGCCACCGAGACCTGCAAGGTTTGGGATTTTTTGCTTTTATTTTATTATTTTTTTAAATATGTTAAGCTTCTATTTTTGAAACACATTCAGCTAAATTCAGTTCCTCTAGAAATCCAGAAAGAGAAGAAATCCTTGAATCTCGAAGGAATCTTCCTCGTTTTGTGAATGTAACGGGTCACGTCCCTGCGGGATATATCCAAACCATAATTCCTGTTCCTGGAGATTTTTAGGTTTTATTTCTGGATGCTGAATGGTTGTGCTGGCAGTGACGGCATGATGACAGGCTGGAGTGGTGGACGAATGGCCTGAAATTTGTCCTTATTTCAAATAACAACAAATATTTCTAATATTTGGGGAATTTTAGGTATTTGGGACCGGCTCTTTGTGCAGAAGCATGTTTGGCCAAGTTATGAACTGGGTATATTTAAAATGTTTTCTTGAAGTTGAGCGAGGCCTTGAATTTGGTGAAAAAAGATGCAAAAATACTCATTAGGAGCTAAAATGCAATGAGCAGGTGTAGATTTGTTTGTGGAAATAGGAGAAGTGGTGATTATTGAGAGCTGATGCATTAACCAACATCGGCGCTTGGAAGAATCCGGGGGTGAATTCTTGACTCGAACGAGTTCATTATTTCTAAAACAGTGTGGATAATAATAATAATAATAATCTGCCTTTATTGCTTAACACTGGGGACAAAAGTGTGTTATCTGGAAAGAAAAAAAAAGTTTTGGAATCCTTGCTGCTTAAAACTAAATTAAAAAAGAAAAGCAAGTGACTCCTTCGCTAATTGGCCACGTGCTTGCATTTTCAGGAAGAAACCTCTGGTTTGAACATTCCCTACTGCTATTACGGCTCTGACAACAGTTATTCCATCTCCGATGTCCAATACACGGCGTCGGGGCTGGCGGCCAACCTCACCTACACCAACACCACGGCCAGGGCCTTTGAGAGGTCCACATCACCCATCAGCACACTTCGCCTGGAGGTGATATACCACAGCAACGACATGCTCCAGTTTAAGGTATTTCTCCCAGTTTCTGGTCCTCCGCCAGCCAAATTCATTATATTTCTCAGAGTGACGTTTTTAGCGTGGTGTGGGTAGTGCGCTCTCCCCAAAATATGGGTTTCCTTTTCACCAAATGCTAGGTTAACAGTTGGACTTGATAATTTTGGGGGTCTTTCCCAGTCCAAGTGATTCTGTGTGATTCCGCCCAATTCTGCCCAATTCTGTGCAATTTAAAGAGTGTTTATTACTCTTAGGTCATATCTTGTTTTTTTTTTTTTTTTTTTTTTTTTTTTTTGTGGAGGAATTTTATCCCACTTTTTCTACCGGAAAAATCACGGATCAAACATACACTGTCGATGTACACGTGGGAGGTCATGCAGAACTGGAACTGAAGAGATTTGATATGATCAGTTCTGTTATGAAACATGACTTTTTCTTGACTGTTCCACTTCCGAAGTCTTTAATACCTCATCATTTAGAGTATAATTTATTACACTACATTTAATAAAATAACTCTAAATTGGGTGTGTTATTAAAACAAGCAGAAATAAAGTCTTGCATTGACTTGTGTCATCCTACATAATGCAGAAAACCCGAAGAGGAATCTCTTAAAACTGATAAAAAGATGAACCAAAAAGGTGAAATCCATCATACCTAAAAATACACTTAATATATTTGAATAATTAAGGGTCATTCCTGGTCCAAAATAAAATTTTATTGCTCTTTATTTTCCAGCGCAAATATTTTGAAGGAATTTGAGAAAGGAATATGCATTGAAGGAAAACACTTAATAAATTTACAATTTTTAAAATTAATTCTTATTGGCAAGGTTTTGAAAAACGTGTCTGACTTGGAGTCTTCAAGTCTGTAAATCATTTTATCAGTGAATAGGAATTCCATGTAAATTAATTCGATCTAATTCAATAGGAATACTACTTTTGCTATTTTATCCTGAATTACTGAAAATACAGGTTGCTTATTTATCCTTTTTTTTTTTGTATTCCACGTGCACTGACCTGACTTACTGTTCCCTGCATAGATTTATGATTATGCAAATAAAAGGTACGAGGTGCCAGTCCCGCTGAATCTCCCCAGCACCCCCACGAGCTCAGCCGAGCAGCGACTCTACGACGTAACGGTCCAGACAAAGCCGTTTGGGATCCAGGTTCGACGGAGGAGCACGGGGACCGTTATGTAAGCCACGCTCACTCCATTCATGTCGGGATTTTGAGTTGAAATTATCTTCTCCCCTTCCTTTTCCCTTCCTCTTTTTTTTTTTTTTTTTAAATAATTTTATTTATTTATTATAATTTTTTAATTTCCCTACAAAGACTTTCCTTTCCCCTATGTAATGCCACATGTAAGTTTTTGTATCCGCCCCAATAAATGCCCACATCTGTCCAAAGCTAAACTCTGCTAAATTGGCAATCACTCAACTTTTTCTTAAGTCTGAGATAATTAACCCGGAGGAAAACAGAACTCTCTATTTCAGTAACAGGGCAATTAATAAATCAGACAAGATTAATTTCTTTCCTCAGTGAAGCGCGCACCAGCCCTAAAACAATGAAGCTCACAGCTGGAGGTCTTACACTCTTCAAGTTAAATATTTTTTGCCATTCTTTAAAGTAATCAGAATTTAATTGCAGGTTGAGTTAATTTGTGCCAACAAGAATAAGTGATTTGGTCTGTAATTCAGCCTCCCACGTCTATGTCAGTCATTGGAGGATCTCTACTGGGTTGTAACTCAGTTTTTAACAGTAAAAAATGCTGATTTTTGTCTGCTTTGAAATGACCTGCCCAAAAAAGAGAAAATAAATAAAACTCAATAAATACATATAATAATAAAAAAAAAAACCACCAAACCTCCTAATGTTCTCTAAGCTTTCTTGATAACCAAAGCAATTTTATCCCAACTTTTGTGCATAGAAAAGAGTTGGCCTTGGAGGGGTTGCCAGCCATGCACGACGCTGAAATCACCATTTTGTTGTATTTTGCCCCATTCTAGCTGGGATTCGCAGCTGCCCACGTTCACGTTCAGCGACATGTTCATCCAGATTTCTACCCGCCTGGCCTCCCAGTACGTGTACGGCTTCGGCGAAACTGAGCACACCATGTATCGCCAGGACATGAACTGGCACACGTGGGGGATGTTCACCAGGGACCAGCCTCCTGGCGTAAGTGACGACAAATTTCCATTTTTTCAAAAAAAAAAAAAAAGTTGTTTTTTTACTCAGCATTGACCAGCGTTGATTTGGCTCGGGGGGGTTGTCCTCCAACGTGCACCTCCTCAACACCTAGACCATACCTGGGCAAACTCCTGCGATGTTGGGATTCAGTTAGGAATTTCTTAGGGATTTCAGTTTTCCTCCTAAAGAGGAAAAATCCAAAATTTTGTGTCTACACGCATTCGTGTGTTACCCAAATATTTTCAAGGCGTTAATTGTGTAATAGCAGCGCTGTATTTTAGCTGGAATTTCCAGCTCAGGTCTTGAACCATCTTGAGAAAATGAAAACGTAAGAGAAAGCCGCTTGTCTTGAAGCTACAGGCTACCTGGAAATACTTGAAGAAAAGTTTTTTTCCTATAAAAGCTATTTTTAGCCATTTTTAAAGGCAGTAATATATTTGCTTCCCTCCTTCCAAATTTTGTGTAGCTTGACCTCAAAATTTGAGGCTGACAGTGATCGCTCCTGGTCAACATCTACCGCAGTACGATTTTGAATGTTTTTGGTTGGCTGTTGTGTGTCTGAGCATTTATTTATTTGTAAAGTATCATTTCTTGGGAGATGGAAATAAGCAGAAGGTTCATGACATCATTCCAATAAAAATTACCTTTTTTTGCAGTACAAGCTGAATTCATATGGTTTCCAGCCATTCTACATGGGTCTTGAAGAAGACGGCAATGCCCATGGAGTTCTCTTGCTCAACAGCAATGGAATGGGTAAAACCAAAATAAAAATCCCCATTTTCTCCATGTGTTTTAAAGCTCACGTTCTGAGAGAGCAGCTTACTCAGGCATTTGTTGCCTCACTGCCTGATCTCTGTTCTCAGACGTGACGTTCCAGCCCACACCAGCTCTGACGTACCGCACAATTGGGGGAATTCTGGACTTTTACATGGTTTTGGGTCCAACACCGGAGACCGTTGTTCAGGAATACACGGCGGTATGATTCCTGCTACAAATTCCAAGTATTTTTTGTTGTTCTTCTGTTTTCACCTACTTACATTAAATATTCTTTATTCTTCATTGGTAGCTGATTGGGCGACCAGTCTTGCCACCCTACTGGGCACTGGGATTCCAGTTGTGCCGCTATGGATATGAAAATGACTATGAAGTTGCCCAATTAGTGGAAGACATGAAGGCAGCCAGAATACCCTATGTACGTTGAGAACCAATAAAGCTTGTCAATTCCTGGCCTCCTCCTGTCTTCGTGGCCTCCTCCTGTCTTCGTGGCCTCCTCCTGTCTTCGTGGCCTCCTCCTGTCTTCGTGGCCTCCTCCTGTCTTCGTGGCCTCCTCCTGTCTTCATGGCCTCCTCCTTTCTTCTTGGCAGGAAATGACCAAAAAAAACCCCTTTATGTTGATTTTTTTAAAAAATATTTTTTATTATTTTCTTTTTTGCGTGAACCACAGGACGTCCAGTACACAGATATTGATTACATGGAACGGCAGTTGGACTTCACGCTTAGCCCGCAATTTGCTGGATTACCAGATTTAGTTAATAAAATAAGAGAAGAAGGAATGAGGTTTATCCTAATCCTGGTGAGTTCGGACTTCTGCTTTTCAGTTGCAGTCTGGGATTGAGTAATGCGGAATACACTTAGCAGGATTTCTGTATTTGTCTTTGGAACATAAAATTAAAATTATATTACCTGTAATCTTAGGATCCAGCCATATCCGGAAATGAAACCAACTACCTCGCCTACGAAAGAGGCGTGCAGAAGGATGTCTTCATAAAGTGGCCCAATTCCAACAACATCGTCTTTGGAAAGGTGCAATTCTTAAAAAACTTTTTTTTTTTTTTGGTATTTTATCCAAACCAGCATCGTGCCAGCCATAAATTCCCGAATTTAGGTGGCACAAATCAAAACGCCTTTGATTTGCATCACCACTGGAGAATATAGAATATAGCAAGCTGCTATATAAATCTATATGTTTATGTAGATTATTTTGAATCTATTATTTTAAATAGATATATTTATATAGATTATAAAGCCATATATTATACCCGGTTTCATTTGGCTAATTTTACTTGTTCTTTCTCCTATTAGGTCTGGCCAGATTATCCTAACGTGCAAGTTAATAACACACTGGATTGGGATACCCAGGTGGAAGTAAGCATGGGTACTTTTTGTCAATAGTCACAAACAGAGCAGAAACACCAAATTTATCAGATTATGGCAAAAAAAAAAAAATGGATGATAAAACTGAGTTGGCGGAGCAGGACCGTCAAAAAATAACAATAATAATAATAAAAAAAATCAAAAATACCACAGGCATGAGATGCAGAAAATGTCAAGCCTTTCTTCCAGAACATCTAAAAAATGTAGCAAGAGCAATTTTTTTTTAGCCAAATTCCATTCTTTTAAGCAGCGGGATGCTTTCAGTCCTGTGTCTATGATTTATATTTATATATATATATTTTTTTTTCCTACAATTTTCACAGCTCTACCGAGCTTATACAGCTTTTCCAGATTTCTTCCGCAATTCCACGGCTGAATGGTGGGCGACAGAAATCATGGAAGTCTACGACAATCCCCGCAATGCATCTCAGAGCTTGAAGTTTGACGGCATATGGATTGTAAGTGTCAAAAAATCATTCGATTTCTGGCATTTTTTTGTTGTGCTCTATTGTTGGAATGGTCCGCGGAAGTTTAAAAAGCCCTTTCCTTCTTAACAGCATCAATGCTTTTTTGCTGAAACACTGGACTTCCTCAGATCTTCATTATTTACTACTTTATTACTTATTACCTACATTACCTACATCTTTGCTCTTTTGCAAAGCTGTTAATCTTCCAGGTCCTAAAATCCAGGTATTTTTTGCAAGAGGAAACTATTATTTTCAACCAATGAGGCCAAGTAGAGATCAACGACAGGTTTAGTTTGCTTCTTAATGTAAGTGGACCTGAAATAGTTGTAGTATCTCTTAAATATTAACATATTACTACAGAAAAAGCCCAGAATGTCTAGAAATACAGCAAAATATTTGTTATTTTCCTGTTTTCTAGCTCCGGAGTGCCACAGGCACCAAGGACACCTGCTATTAGTACATCAGTACAAAAGTTTTAGAAACCGATGAATCTGTAGTTATATTTTCTGTATTTCTTCCAATTTCACGCAGAGGAAAAACCGGTCCTTTTGCACAAAATGTGACCGCTAAAGAAGAATTTCTCAAAGTTGGATCCCCAACCTTTGATTAATCCCAATTAATTTGATGCGGGGAAACGTGATATTCAGAATCTGGCTACAAAGTTATCCAATGACAAAGGACAATTAATTAAAGGATGAAAAATAATAAAGGATAAAAAAATACGAAAGGGAAAAAAAAAAGATGAAAAATATTAAAGGATAAAAAAAAAAGGATAAAAAATATTTGGCAAGCTAGAGCAGCCCAAAGGAGCCAGGTGCCCACGTTGAGGCAGAATTCGTTCATCTCATGGTTTTTTTTTTTGTTTGTTTTTGTTTTTGTTTTTTACTTTGTTTTCAGGACATGAACGAACCATCCAGCTTTGTTCACGGGGCTGTTTGGGGCTGTAGAGACAACGAGCTAAATAACCCACCGTACATGCCCAGTAAGTCTGATCACAGTAAAGATATTTTAAAATAAAATATATTTTAAGACATTTAAACATAACTATATTATAAGACGTTTAAAAATAAAGATATCTTAAGATATTTAAAAATAGGTGGCGTTTTGGTAGTTTTATCTAGATACTTTGCTTTGGATGCGCTCAAGGCTGCAGCTTTTGGGGTTTTGCTGTTTTCTCGGGTTAATAATGAAATCTGTGGCTAAAACGTTCCAAAATATCCTTGTGCCTCCTCTGACTGAGTAAAATTATGAGGCCAAATTGAGGCGTTCTCTTGGAATATTTGCTATTCTATTAATACCGGAGTAGGGTGGAATTGATTAGTAACAGCTTTATTGGGATATTTCTCTTGCTTCACGATGTCTGTAAATATGCCACACCATTTCTCAGGATTTGGCAGTGATTGAGTATTCAGAAATAGGTTTTTCTCCCCAGTTTTCTGTGTATATTTTGCTGATACATCAGTAACAATGAAATTTTGCAGTATTTTCTTAGTTAGGATATATTCTGTTTACTCTTTGATCCTCTTTAGGAAGATCCTCAAGCTACACTTGAGTAATTAATTCCCTTGAAGAAGCCTACGGGGGAATTTTAGGAATTTCTGGCTTTGCTAAACTTCAGAAATCCAGCTTCAGAAAACCTAAAAAATGTCAGAAATAAATAAAATAGCCATAAAATAAAATAAATAGCCATTCCTGTGCATGGCAGGAAGCGAACCCCAATGGAGGGTACGTCGGCGAAGTGCAAATCATTTAATTCCTGTTAAAACAGAAGCGTTTTTGCTCCCTTTCTGCAGTTTTGGGATGGAGGGAAGAGGGGCTGGCTTACAAGACGCTGTGCATGGAAAGCGAGCAGCAGCTCCCGGACGGCACCCGCGTTCGCCACTACGACGTCCACAACCTCTACGGGTGGTCACAAACCAAGCCGACCTTAGAGTAAGTTGTGTTTTTTGGGGCTTCCTTCCCCAAAACCTGTTGCAAACGAAGGTTGTGTGCCTGTGTTCTGATGACTGCTCTCCATCCCAGCATCTTGAGGAACATCACGAAGGAGCGGGGCATCGTCGTCACCCGCTCGACGTACCCCAGCAGTGGGAAGTGGTCGGGGCATTGGCTGGGGGACAACACCGCAGCCTGGAACCAGCTGGAGAAGTCGATTATCGGTGAGTCGACCGAGACTGGTCCGTAGTCCAATTATTGCTCATTTCCTTCCTCATAATCACATCGGTTTAGCCCAAAAGGGTTGAACCATCATGGCCAACTCCTTTTTGACCTCTTTGATTAAGAAACTCTTCACCGTTTACGCAGAAATTGGGTTTGGCGTGCCAATTTGCCTGCATTCTCCTCAAATTCCTCACTGCTTTCCCCTCCCTGATCCTGTCCTTGCCGCCCCAAATTTCTTTGCTTTTTCTTCTGCTTTGCTTCTTAAGAACTGGGATGTGAAGGGAATCATGGGGATTCTCCTATTTTTCCAACCCTGCTCAACGCTCGCTCCACCCGATGAGCACGCACGTCCTTACCGACTCGTGTTTTCTTTGCAGGCATGATGGAGTTCAGTCTCTTCGGAATATCCTATGTAAGCCCCTGATTTATTACCTTACATCTCAATTAACTCAACAATTACCGACAATATTCAACTGTTATCAATAGAAAGTGATTGACTATTACCGACTATTCTCAGTCGACTTTAATCGACAATTATCAATGGACAAATATCGGCTTTTATCGACAATTATCAATGGACAAATATCGGCTTTTATCGACTATTCACAATAGACAAATATCAACTTTTATTGACTATCCTCAATAGACAAATATTGACTATCGTCGACTTTTATCGACAATTTTCACGAGACAAATTCCGACTTTTACCAACTATTCTCAATAGCCGGTTATGGTCTATGGTCAATCAACAATTACTGTCAATTAACAACAAAAATCGCCTGACTTTTCAGACAGGAGCAGATATCTGCGGCTTCTTCTCGGACTCGGAGTACGAGCTGTGCTTGCGCTGGATGCAGCTGGGCGCCTTTTACCCGTATTCGAGGAACCACAACGGGGAGGGCTCCAAGGTGAGTGCATCCCCCATTGGCATTGGCCAACCCCAACAGCTGCAATTATTTTCCCCCAAAATCCCTTTTTTAGGTCAGCGCACCCCATCTGCAAGACGCTGTTCATTATTTTTCAAGGGTGCCAATTCCTTATTTAACCAGACCACATCTACACGACTAAAATAGCATTTTTTTTTTTCATATAGGCAATTTTTATTGAATCGTATCACACTTACTGAAGTAGTTACTTCCACGGCTTTCTGCATTTAAACGGGCAAAAGTGACCTCAGTGTTGTCATCCTTAATTCTTCATCATTTTGAAGCAAACTAGAAAATGGAGCAGTGACATGGGATTCCCAAATACCCAAAACGCCTTTATTTTGTTCGCTTCTTGCCATAAAACACCGCGTTCCTTTTATGAATAATTGAAAATAGCTGTCTCAGTGCTGAGTTGTGAATAGACAGATGAAACAGGTGCTTATTTGATGAATATTATGGTGAGTAGATATGTGAAATAACCAGAAAAACGTCAAAAATAGAAGCGGGAATTTTATCCTGCTCAGGTCTAGCAGAGTAGAATGTCCGGCTCTAATAAAAGAAATGATAAATAAATATCAGTGCCCTAAATTAGGGGAGGAGAAGGAATTTGCAAGGCTGCACCTGGCTCTCCTAAATTACGTTTTTCTGTGCTCATTTTGAGGCAGGTTTGACAATTACCACCACTCAATTATATCAATTTAAGAGGGATGTATAAGGTGAAAACGTTGCTCAGCACGCGCTCTGTTGTAAACACGAGCAAATTCTTCAACCCGGGCCTTTTTTTTTTTTTTTTTTTCCCCCTTTCTTCCAAAAAAAACCTCTGGGACAACGAGCTTCTCTTTTTTTTTAGAGGCAAGATCCCGTTTCCTGGAATTCAACGTTTGAAGACATTTCCCGGCACGTGCTGAATATCCGATACAGCCTCCTGCCCTACCTGTACACGCTGATGTACCAGGCCAACGCTCACGGCAGCACCGTGGTCCGCCCCCTGCTCCACGAGTAAGCTTACTCCTTTAGTAGGATCTGCCCCTAGTAAGATTTAAAAAAAAATAATAATCAAATTCAGACAGATTAAATTATTATTCATGAGCAGGTAATCGTTATTAGCTGCTGTTACCAGTAGGGGTGCTGTGGGGCTGGGGGTGCTGGGGGTGCTGGAGGGGTTGGGGGACCTAGAACCGGTCCTGGGGGGGAGCCCAGGAGTGGTGGTTGGCCTAATTTCCATCGTTTTGGGTCAGAAAATGGAGCCACCGGCGTGTCGTGGGGTTGGGTGACCTAGAACCGATCATCGGGGGCACCTGGAGTGTGGTTGGGGGGGGGCGCGTTTCCCATCCCCATGGGCCAGCAACTGGTCATGGTGGGCCGGGTGACCTAGAACCAGCCACGGGCCGCACCTAGGAGGGGTTTCTGACCTCATTTCCCATCGTTCTAGATCACAAAAGGGCACCATCGACACAACGTGGGGTTGGGGGACCTAGAACCAGTCATGGGGCACACATACGTCCACAAATTCTCCTGCTGTACCCCCGAAGGAGCTGAGGAGCATTTTGTGTCCTCACATGGCTCTTTTCCCATCAAATTTGCACCGTTTTGCATGTTTTCAGCATTCGCTTGCTGTGGCTGCTCGAGCTTCCCACCACGCGGGGTTATTCCTCTTATTTTTTTATCAAATTCAGACAGAAGAAATTATTATTAATGAGCAGGTGATCGTTATTAGCTGCTGTTACCAGTAGCATGCTTGCGGCTGAGGAACCTGGCGTTTGACTGAGGGGAAAAAAGGCTTCAACAGGGAAAGAGTTTGTTAAAATTGTTCATCAAACGGCGCACGACCGCTTCTGAGTTCTTTGTTTTCGATTCTGCAGGTTTGTGGAAGACAGGACAACATGGGACATACAAAAACAGTTTCTGTGGGGACCAGCACTGCTCATCAGCCCTGTGTTGGAGCAGGTAAAAGCTGACAGAAATACCGGAAAAAAAAGTAGGACAAAGTCGTAAAATATTAGAAAACAAGAAAAATATTCAGCGCTACTTGAGCTTGCACTTCACTTTTTGGCTTGAGTAGACCCAAAGCAAAACTCTTTAATTCCAGGGTGCGGTAACGGTGAATGCGTACCTCCCGAATGCCCGCTGGTATGATTACCACACAGTGAGTAATTCAAAACAAATTGGATTTATTCCTTCTGGCACGTTCTGAGAAAAGGACGTGGTGGGTTCCCACTCTGCCTGTGTGACAGAATTTTAGCTGTTGTCCTGGAAAATCCTGACGCTGCGTTTAAAAGCTGTGCAGCGGCAGCTTCCTTGGTATTGCAGGAGGCAGCGATAAAATGCCATTTTCCAAACCTTAAAGCCGTGAATTCAGCAGGGGGCCCGTGTTTCCTGGCGCTTTTTTGTTCTTTTTTGCCTGGATTCTGGGCTGTGTTTGGGTTTTGCTGTTTCTTCACTTTTTCCTTTGGTTTTTGCCGTGTTTTCTTTCCTGTTCTCCTCCGTCGCTAGGATGAGTACATTGGCTTTAGGGGAGAATTCAGAAATTTATCCGCTCCTATGGAACACATCAACCTCCACGTCCGGGGCGGGCACATCCTCGTCCAGCAGAGCCCTGCTAACACCACCGCTTACAGGTAAGTGCAAAGGGTCACCACCAAACGCTCCGGTTTGGGCTTTTTAAGGGAAATCCTTGGTAGCACGGCAAATGATTTGCGCATTAGTTCAGAAAGGGCAGCTTATTTATTTTTTTTTGCTGTCACATTTTGAAGTGGGAAAAGCCAAATCCTCCTGCGCGATGAGAGGCGTGCTTGGAAGCGCCCCCACCCTGACCGAACTCCGCATCGCTCAGGATGTCGATTTGGGGACAATTTTATTGCTTTGGGGGTTTCCTAAATGCAATGTTGCGGAGTGGGGAAGGCTGGTGGCAGCTGAATTGCGCGCGACGTCTGTAACACGATTTTTAACTTAATACCTCTTACGAGATATAAAACGTAAATACAAAATGGGGTTACCTAAGAAAAATGGCTTTTTTTTTCCATAGCCGAAAAAACCCGTTGTCGCTTATTGTTGCTTTGAATGACAGCCAGCTTGCAGAAGGTCAGCTTTATTGGGACGACGGGGTGCGCATTGGTAAGTACAAAGACGCTCATTTACACGGAAAACCCCCCAAATTCAGCGCCCGCAAGGCGCAAATATTGTCTGTCTTGAACTCCGGGGACTGTGAGCATGAAAACCCCGTTTTCATTTCGGGGATACTGTGCAACGATCGCACAAGGGAGAGCTTAGAGGGAAGGAGCAGAAAAAACACAGGAAAGTGGTGAAAATGGCAACACACAAAGCAAGAGAAACGGCAAAATGCGTGAAGCAACGCCACATTAAAAGCATGATGGTGTTATTTAGCGAATTTGAATTTTGCAGAAATTAAGTCGTGCCTTGGACCTAGGGGAACATACAGCATGCGGATTTGTTCTCCAGTTCGTAGGAAGATGAAGTGGGAAGCACACCGCAGATGAAGCGGGGAGCTTGAACCAATTTCCTCGATACTAACAAATGCAAATTATCTTCAGACCAGAGAGGTTTAGAAGTCTGCCATGCATTAGCCCGGAGGCTAACAGCCGGGATTATCCTGATTAATGCACAGAATCGTGGGGTTGAGAGTACCAGCACGTAGCAGGAAGGCCGCACAACGCGTGCGCACGGAGATAGCACGTACAGCACAGCGCTTCTATTGAATTCGGAAGGAAATTGAGCGTTATTTCCCTTTATTTTGGTCTTCCAACAGATGCGTATGAGGACGGTGTCTATCTGCTGACCTCATTTACTGCTCGCCAGGTTTGTAACAAAAGCTCCCCGGGCCGCAGCGCCCAGCCTACTTGCTGCCGCGTGTTTGTCGAAGGTGGAATTGGGGGTTTTTAACGTTTTGGTATCTTTGTGCTGGCTCCTATTTAGCGTCCTGACAACCGCTGCGGAGCTCTAAGTGTCGAGTTTTAAGGAAAATTTGCAATAGCACGTCCGGGAGGGATGACGTCACGTTGTACCTGCACCAGCAGGAGTCGGAGCGCTTCATTTACTTTGGGGGCGATCTTCCACAAATCTTTATAGTTCTATTACACGCATTCGTTTCCGTTACATATTTATTTCTGATACAGCTGTACGGATTTCCCTACCTTCTGTAGCCTCCACGTCTCCACAGCCTGCGGCGGTGTAAACAGCAGCAGTTTATTTTGCTCTGGGGGGTTGTTCCCAAGATATTTAATATTTTCGTTATATTTACGCGTAAGCGTGGATACGTACATAGAGCTACAGCTGTGCGTACACGCGTGTGGTAACGCACACCCATTTCTTCGTACGTATCTTACGCTTACAACACGACCACAGCCGTGTACATTTACTTACGTATTACACACGTACACACACCGTTAACATCACCGGCTTGTACTGAAAAGAAACTTAGAATCGCACCGCCGCCACCGCCCATTGCTACGACGCTGTGACTGTGAAAAGATTCCTTACATTTGAGGAAAAAAACGCTGGTTTCCTTTTCCTTCTCCCTCTCAGAACACCTTAGAGATAAAGGTCTTGCGCCGGGGCTACGCCGACCCGAACAATTTGAAGTTCACCACCGTGAAAACTCTGGGGCTGGCCACGGCCGTGAAGCAGCTGACGGTTTGGGAGAACGGCAGAGAAATCCCGTCCGCCCACGCGGTGTCCTACAACTCCACGACGCAGGTAGAGACCCTTCAGGGCCGAGGGCGAACTGACCTTGGGCACGGCGTACGCGAGCAGTCGGTGTCACGTTTCGTGGGAGCAGCCTGTATAGCCGGGAAAGACTGACTGAGAAAAGCCAACCTTCTCCGTTGTCGGGGTGGAGAAAGAAATTCATGACCACAGTCGCGGTGCTCCCAAGTCTCACGCGAAAGCAAAAACCCGCTCGGTCTCATCAAAAGGAGGGGGGGGGGGGGGCGAGAACCCCATAGCCTCGAATGGAGAAATTGAGGGTATTTAGGCCAGTTTTCGGTAACGTGAGCTGCGTGGGCGGCAGGGAAGCGAGGTGTCTTCAGCCGCGGTTAACTCACTGACTTGCTTCGTTCCTTTTGCTTTCTGAAGGTGCTGTTAACCACCCAGCTCGCACTGGAACTAGGCAAAGACTACGCGTTGCAATGGAGCTGAGAGCCCGCAGCCGTCCCTGGCGGCGAAGCTGAGCCAAGCCTCCTCGCGGTCGCCCATTTTCCCCTCTCCGCCTCAAAATAACGTGCGCTGCCCCAAGTGCGTTGCAGCAGCTGCTTTTACGTCCCCACCTCGGGCTCGCTCCTGAGTCTAGCCCCCAAAATGAAGCATTAGGCCCTCAAAATTGGGGATTTAACCCCAAAATGAGGCGTTGGGCCCTCAAAACTGGGGGTTTTAGCCCCAGAAAAGGGCATTAGGCCCCCAAAA